>SNQJ01S0029623.1:17553-35440 GCA_010110895.2 Picea sitchensis | reverse complement strand
GTCATTTTCATTAATATATTTAAAATTTTATTTTATTATTATAAATTTATGTATCATTTTAATTTATTTTTTAATTATAATTATGTATGATTTTTTGGGGGGATCTCTTATAAATAATTATTTTGTTTCTTTATTTGAAAGTAAATTTTTTAAAGTAATAATCAAAATACCAACATACAAAACATAACTACTTTTTAATTGAAATTAAATTATTTAAAATAGCCCCCAAAATACAATACATAAAATATAAGTAATTCAACAAATAAAAATAATAATAAAAACTACATAAAATAAATAAAATAATAAATGCAAACATTATCAATATTAAATAATTATACTATTTTATTTGTATTTTTAATTTTCAATGTAAATCAAATGTCTACTAACAATACGTTATTATATAATGAAAAATACAATATTTTATATTTTAAGCCAAATGTATAATAACAATATATTAAGAGAAATACAACATTTTATATTTTGATTGACGTTGATACATTCTTTTGACAACATCTTGGTCATTCCCTTTGACCTATGTAATGCATGCTCCACTTTCCAAATCCTCATGAATCAAGTCCTCAACTCTTTCCTCCTACTAGCACTAGAAGTCAGTCCAGACTGAAGAAAGAGTGAGCCCAATACCCATTTAGATGTAAGTGATTAAATCAGGTTTAAACTCAGGTGGATCAACAAGGAAGAGCAATAAGGAGGGTAGAAAACCATCTGCAAAGTTATTCCATTGGGCATGGAGTCAACACATCCTACAGATCAAAGGCACTCAAGATTCCTAGCAGACAAAAAGGGATATAATTGATGGATGGAGGTATAAGGAAGATAAAAAAATAATAATATCATCAAGTAGAGATACTCTCTACAAAACTGACTTAAAAACTTACTAGAACAAAGATCATGAAAGGAGGAAATTACTACAAATCATTTGCATCTCATGAATCTTTGGCCCATGAACAACCATTGATATTTGAGCAAGCATTTGAACCCTCCTTTACAACTTCCATCCCTCCCATAGATCGGATTTTTCATACTGTTAAAGTTCACAGTGCCTTTGACAGCATGCGTTGTGAACTTTCCTATAGGTGATGTTTTTATCTTTTCTCCAAAATTACAAAACGGCTCAGGTTGATGTTTTGTCAGAAAGTCAAACACATCATTATTTTCCTTCACACCAAATTTCAGAAGAACCAATATCATAATTCAAAAGTTATGATTAAAACAAGACTCTATTGTGTGCTAATTGCTACAAACTATCCCAAATTACTAATTCATAGCGCCAGTTAGTTCAGGCGTTGGGAAATTTCCTGTAGCATCTGTTTCGTGCCAAATCAACTCAACTGATGCAAAAACCATGTAAGAATCCTTGAAATTGGCTCTGAAAACTAGAAATCATCATTAGAAACTCTTTTGAAATCATAGTCATAAAAGATTTGACATATTCTCTATTTTTGGAGTACTACGAACTTCTACGAGAGTTTGCGGCACATCTGATTTATGACTTGGAAAGATACTTCAGGTGGTTGGATGAATGTTTAAGACCCTTTGGACACTTGTTTGGATGACAACGTTTGTTGGTAACCTTTAGATAGCTATATGTGACCTTTACTTTCTCTCTTGTGCTAATAATGACAACCACCATCATGACACCAAGACTAGGAAAATGCATTTTGATCAGCTTTAGACCCAAGTTTAAAATCAATACCTTGATTATTAACATGAAACATGAGTCAAAAAACTTTGACAACCTGTACATCCTATGTTTTAATATATGGATCCATAGGGGATGGCATGCTCCCTGTGAGCTGCCAAGAACATTGTAGTTCCAGTGCCTTATCCATTTGGCTACAAATATATAACCCTACTCATCCATTATGTAAAACAATCTTTCAATGAAACTTAAGAACAAATGTTTCACTAGTGACTCCATTGGCATATGGAGTCATTATTCCTGATCTACTGCAAACCAAGAAACTGAAAACCACATGGTCATGGTGTGAGAATATTTATGTACATATCCTATTTCTAACCAAATGAAACTTTCTTTGCTTATGTATATACAAATTTCCAAAAGAATCGTTTAAGAAATAGATTGCTTGATCTGCCCTGTTGTTCACGGTTGAAAGTATGAGAGGAAAATAGTAGGTATAATAAAAATTCAATGAACAGTCGGTACCTAATATTTGAAACAGGTAGAATGCCAGAACCTATAGCTCTCAGATTTTTGGATAACAAGGACTCTATTCAATCTGCTATTGGATCATGAAACTCATGACAAGAAATTTTTAGATGATCCAAAGGATAAGATTTCCACTGTGTTGAATCCACTACGTGAATAACAATGTTATCCTCCTCATGCTTCAGTTGAAAACAAGATAATTTCCAGGTATCCTCTGTTGGTAATACTACATCTTGGACATGAACCATCGTATCTGCTTTTCCCTTCAAATAATATAGTCCATGACTATCATATATTTGATGTTCAAATTCTCCAGACAAATAAATAATTAGTTTCTTATGGTATTTAATATTATTTTCCTCATAAACATCAAACAAAGAATGATCATTGTAAGTTATGGTTTGAGAAATATTTTCAAATTCCTCTTGAATAATGGTTTTTATTTTCTTAAAATAAATAAGATCTGCATACTCATTTTCATACTCGTCATAAATAGGCATATTCTCAAAATATGTAAGTTCAAAGATTTGTTTATCATCATTCTCTTCAATAATAGGTGAAAACGCATCATAAGAAACCTCTTAAAGACCCGGGGAAAATCTTCTTCTACAACTATTTCTTCATGACAAACATCATTTTCGTAACTATCATACGATGATGTGTAAAAATTTTCTTTGGCATATGAATACTGAAAAGAAATAACTTAATCTTCATAAAAATTTGGAGCAACCTATGCATCATAGCCAAAACTCCTAGAGAGATTCAGGTCAAGGAAAAATGTTCCTATAATGTAAACTATCAAGAACATCGTTATCATTAGGACAATCAATAGAATATTCTTTCAAAACTAAAGAACTAGAGAAGGTTTTACATGGGGATGACTCCTCCTCTACATGATCAATAGCTTTTTATGCTTCCTCCTTATAACCATAAGAATTACTAATTGAATGTTGGATGTAAAATTCAAATTCTTTACAACAGTTTTCAAAAATAAGATCAACCAGATAAAATATTTTGTAATGATGATGAAACATGGTATGAAACTATTGAAATGGTGAAATACTTGAGGGAGGAAGAGATCTACAACAGTCATGGGAGTTTCCCTCCAAGGATTATCTAAACAACTTGATCAAGACGTCTTCATGTATAACTTTCAATGTAAGCATGCACTCGTGAAAATTTAATAAGAACTCAGCTGCCACTTCCCAATATTCTCCTCTAAAACTAGGAAGAGGACCTTCCCATTCACTTCTATCATGCACGTGATTTGGAAAACCAGATATATTTGAAAAATCATAAAATGCATACCTATGAGAAAATATCTTGTCAATTTCAAACGAGTGAAGTCGTTAATAGATTCATATGTGATGAAGCTAGAGTTGTCAGGTAGAATATTACAATCAAACTAGTGTCATGTTCTTGTCTACCATCAAGAGCTATGTCGTTCTCTCATGCAAGATCTTCAACTTTTTCCCCAACAACAACGCTAAAATTGTTGTCACTAGAAGTCACTCCAGACTATATAAAGTGTGAGCCAAGTAACCATTTAGATATAAGTGTTTAAATCAGGTTTAAACTCAGCTGGATCAGCAAGGAAGAGAAAGAAGGAGGGGATAAAATTGTCTACAAAGTCATTTCATTAGGCATGGAGTCAACACATCCTATATATCAAAGGAACTCAAACTGCCTACCAGAACAAAAGGGCTATAATTGATGGATGAAGGTATAAGGAAGATAACAAAAACAAGAATATCATTAAGAAGAGATACTCTCTGCAAAAATGACTTAAAATATTACTAGAACAAAGATCATGAAAGGAGGCAATTACTACAAATCATTTGTAGCTCATGAATCTCCTTCCCATGAAAAATCATTGATATTTAATGCCTGCAATTCCATTAAAGCAACATGATAAGCTAAAATGATAATAAAAAAACAAAAAATTTGATAAACAACTTTCACGAATCTCTAATAGAAAAACTTCCTACATCACATGGCCTCAGGCTTACAAACAAACAGATAAAATTGCCCCTGCAACTCTCTCAAACATCTCTCCAATCATGAACCCATCACTCCAAGATCCCCCTCCTTCATTAAATAAAAAATAACATCCAAATATTCTTAGGAGTTTTCAACCCATCTATTTCATTGGATTCTGGGCCTTGGAGATAGGTGGCAATAGTCAAAGAGACAAAAATCCAACAAACTGTAATTTTTTAGGAAGTTGTTGAAAGTCATTAATAAATTTGTTTCCAACTCACTGCATGATATTTCAATAGATCTAAAACTTAGGTGCAGGTGTCCTATAGCATCTAAATAATATTTGAGAAGTGATTTGAACCCTCCTTGACAACTGGCATCACTCCCATAGCTCGGATTTGTCAAACTGTTAGAGTTCCCAATGCCTTTGCAACATGCACTGTGAACTTTCCTCTAGGTGATTTTTATATCTTTTCTCCATAAATACAAAATGGGTCGGGATAAAAAAAATTTATTAAGTCAAACACATCATGTTTTTCCTCCACACCAAGTTTTATAAGAACCTAGATCGTGATTTGAAAGTTATAATTAAAATAAGACTTTGTTGTGTGCTAATTGCTACAAATGGTCCCAAATTACTAGTTCACAATGCGAGTGAGTCCAGGTGCTATGAATTTTCCTGTAGCAGCTCGTTTCATGCCAAATCAACTCAAATGATGCCAAAAACATGCAATAAGCCTTGAAAATCAACTCTGAAAATTAGAAATCATCATTAGAAACTCTTTTGAAATCATAATCATAAAAGATTTGACATATGACCTATTTGTGGAGTGTTGTGAACTTCTAGGAGAGTTTGCAGCACATCTTTGGAAAGATACTTTAGGTGGTTGGATGAATGTATAAGACTCTTTGGACACTTTTTTGGATGACAACATTTGATGGTGACCTTTAGATAGCTAGATGTGACATTTAATTTCCCTCTTGTGCTAATAATCACAACCACCATCATGACACCAAGAATAGGAAAATGTATTTTGATAAGGTTTAGACACAAGGTTAAAATCAATACCTTGATTTATTAACATGAAACATGACTCAAAAACCTTTGACAACCTGTACAAGCTATGTGTTAACATCTCCACTAGTTTTTAATAGTATTCTTTGATGATATCCTCATTTATAGTATGTTAAGTGATTAATCGTGGCACATTACACTTTAATTGGGGAATATTACATTAGTATTGTTAATTTATTTATGTCGTCTTAGGTCCATTAGTTGTAATTGTACCTCCTAGTCTCCTATATATACCAAGGTGACCTTTTCATTTGGAATCATCTAGTATTTCTGAATTTTCATGTAATGTATAATAAGGTTTCCCCCTCGAAGTGACTTATTTTCTAAATTTCTCTCTTTTTCAAGGTGTGGATTAGTTATTTTGAGGTTTTTAATGCTATTTTTACATTTGGTTCTTAACATTTGGTATCAAATTTAGAGAATCGTCAGGACTAGCTTCTTCAAAACAAGTCTTCTTGGGATTTTCACTACAAATTTAATTCTAGAAGGTTTCAGGATCTGGAATTTATATGGTGTAGAGGAGACATATAGAGCTAACATGGGTTCAAATTTCATATCCTTTTTTGTTATATGTTTGGAGATACATTTTGTTCACATTAGGGTTTTTGACTAGTCTTGAACCTAGTATGAAACATGTCTTCTTGGAAGTTTCACTCCCAATTATTTTATAAAAAGAGGTATCTAGTAAAAATAATGGTTTTTTATTCGAAAGATGTATTGGGAGGGGTGATTAACAAAATGATTTTGGGAGATATTTATCAATATCTATTAAAATTAGGGATTATCTTTAATATCCTATGAACACAGGTGCTATCTCACAGTTTCACCAAGTGAATACCCCGTGTTGTGAGGAGGAGGCATCGTGCAATAGATATAGGGTTGATGTTGCATATACATGGCCAATGGGTCCATATGATGTATAGTATGTATTCCAATAATTATTGAATAGGTTCTCGTCATTCTCTAGTGTGGTTGTAGTTGGGGTATGGAAGGAAAAGGGTCGTTGAATGAACCCTTGAGGGGAAAACCACCTTTGGGAAACTCAAAAATCAAAACCTCCCCTTGAATATGTCCTTGGGTGTGTCTTTCCCATGCTTTATTTAATGATACCTCTTTATGAAGGGGATTATGTGCTATTTTACATCACTTTGATATCAAAGCCACTAAATGTCACCACTCCATAAATGTATTGAATATTGTGGATCCTCAAATATCTAAGAAGAACCTAATCAAAACCAATAAGATAAACCCATCTTTGAAACTCAAAATTCCAATAAAACTATATTTTTCGGGGCTAGGATAGTTACATTTAACTGTTCATCTAAATTCCTTGAACTAATTATCTTCAAAGGGGTAGTATAGATTCCAAAAACCTCTTAACCTTCGAGTTTGGTTTTTAATACAAACTCATGGTTTTTTCAACACATAAGATGCCATATTCAATGTTGGATGAAAAAAAGAAGTAAATTGTCAAGGAAAAGGTCGGATTTATCCACTTTAACCACATCTCTAACTTGGAGGTTCTCCCATGCCTTGTACCCAATGACACTATCTCCTTGATGAAAACTCAATTTGCATACATTGACCTTCATATCTAAAATAAACCTCCTCTCATATTTGATGACCTCCTTATTCATACTTTCCCTTATGACAAAATACAGGGAGGAATTTATAGTGGTAGACATAAATGGCCACATGCTTGTCCTAGGAAACACAATTGTTAAGAGAAAATAAAAGTTCGTAACCCTGAGAAGTTGCTTCAAAAATCTTTGGGAAAAATCATGATAACATCTTACTTGGTTGTAGAGAAATAATTGAAGGGATACTTCAAAGGAATTTTCCATGTAGGTGACACATATTGTTCATAACTACACTGGAGAAACCTAGGCCTTCTAGACAATGAAAATCATATCACTCTAAAACACTTGACCTCATAAAAGGGAATGAATATAACTCACATCACATGCACATCTGACTANATTTTCCATGTAGGTGACACATATTGTTCATAACTACACTGGAGAAACCTAGGCCTTCTAGACAATGAAAATCATATCACTCTAAAACACTTGACCTCATAAAAGGGAATGAATATAACTCACATCACATGCACATCTGACTATATGCATACTGTTAGCATTGAGAGTCACCCTCTGATTGCAAGAGGATAAAACCAGTACCCATCAAAATAAAAGTAAAAGGATTAAAATGGTTTGATAAGGTGGATCAATGAGACTCTAGAAAGAAGAAAAGATAACAGAAGTAACTAAATATCAATTCAAGACCATTGGGCTATGGAGTCATAAGTATCGTTGATCCAAATTGTTTTCAGCACGAAATGAGAGAAGAGATATAATAAAGAAATGCATAGAGATATTGCGGATATCCAATAATATAACAGAAATGTATCAGAGATGAAACCATAAATATAGATATACAGCAATACATGATTTCTATTAATGAAATAAATGTACAGAGACTGTAAAAATACAGAGTGAAAGACTCGCTAGAATGGTGGCAGTTTATCTCTAAGAAGAGATGTGACGGCTACTCGCATTCAAAAGAATATGATTACAATGAGGCTCTGAAGGCCTTTTTACAATAGACAGGAATGACAAAAACCCTAGACATCCAAAAACCTAACCCTAGGAGATGAAGCGCCAAAAGTCATGTGGGCCCCATTTGGGTAAGTTAGTACATCAACTTCCCAGTGTCGTAATTTTTGCATATGATCTTCGTTTTAGGCACATGATAGCCCGTTGGAAAGGTATCATCGTGGAGAATCATTTTAGGTGCAATATTGAAGGAACTTCCATATTGAAAACCTGTTTTCCCAAAAAACATTGTTTAGGGCCTCAAAATGGCCCTGGAAGTTAAAAACTACTAAAAATAGTAAATTGCCAGAAAACTGTTTTGAGCCAGTTGGAAAAGGTGGGTGGCCACCGATATCCACCTGGATCAGTAGTGGATAAGGAAGAAATTTAACCCTCCTATCATACAAAAGGATTAATTTGGTGATGAGAAGAAGAAGAAAGAAAATGTCTGGTGAACCATGATAGATGGGCATGATAGAAACACAGACTCCATCGCCTCAAGAATCCATAATTCAGAGAGATTACATTCAGACAATAAGGAAAACATAGAAAATATGACAAACCATGAAAGATGGGCATGATAGCAACAAAAACTCCATCACCTTGGGAATCCATAAATCAGAGAGATTACATTCATACAAGAAGGAAAACAGAGAAAACCCGACGAACCATGAAAAATGGGAAGGATAGAAACAAAAACTCCATCACCTCAGGAACCCATAAATCAGAGAGATTACATTTAGACAAGAAGGAAAATAGAGAAAATCTGACGAACCATGAAAGATGGGCATGATAGAAACATAAAATCCATCGCCTTAGGAATCCATAAATTAGAGAGATTACATTTAGAGAAGAAGGAAAATAGAGAAAATATCACAAACCATGAAAGATGGGCATGATAGAAACATTAACTCCATCGCCTCTGGAATCCATAAATAAGAGAGATTACATTCAGACAAGAAGGAAAATAGAAATAATGTGTAAACTAAGAAAACAACCTGATAAAAATGATTCAATGGAATCTTCAATAACATATATTTACAATCCAAGCCCTCGGGAATACGAATTGAAAAATTATAGATCCCTACTCCTGAAACTCACTTGGCTATCTAGCCTATGAAGAACAACCCCTTTTTCAAAATCTAAACTGATCTATTTATAATTAGAATAGTCCACAATTGCCAAGAGTGTGACCTGGATATCTCTTTTAATACTTTTGTCTACGCATTCCTCTGTCAGACTATGCGTGTATCCTCATGCATCAGACGCAAACTTGGATCAGCATGGGCCTTTCTGCCCTCTGTGGTACTGTGGGATGACATTATAGTCCTCTCGGCCATGGGTTCTATGCCATCAATTTATGGACTGAGCTAAGGTTTCAGCTACCAGTCCTTTTCCATTAACTAAATCCTCCTTGGGATCGGGACGAGGATCAACGCCTAGGGGACCGCCATGCACTTCTCTTGGATTAGATGCTATATAAGAACGTGATTTCTAGGCCATCAAAGGCATTTTGTATTCACACTACTTTTGAGCTCACAATTCACCACCTTCCACCACGTAGCTCTTTTTTTATACCATGGTTTCGATGGTGGGACTGCTCAAGAATCTTATCATTTGAGCATGTTTCATCCCTGCAATGGAACATGGTCGTTGATCTGGCCATGATCTGTGATCTGGGAAATCCCCTCTTTTGTTTCCAGGTGCCGCTCTTGGATGGACCCTACTTCCTGCTACGAATATCAATGACTCACAATTACTTCGCGAGTTTGGGCTTCGGGCCTTTTCAATGCATAGATCCTACAATTCTGTGAAGTGTCAAATTCTTGAAGTGAGAGATTAGGCATTGCGTGACCTCTTGATTTGGACGACCGAGATTGACTTCAGGAGTTCGGGCTTCGTGCCTTTTCAATGCATGGATCTTAAAATTCTCTAAAGTGTCGAATTCCTAAAGTGAGATATTAGGCGTTGCATGGCCTCTTGATTTGGACGACTAAGATTTACTTCGAGAGTTCAAGCTTTGGGCCTTTTCAATGCATGGATCTTACAATTCTCCGAAGTGTCAAATTCACGAAGTGAGAGATATGATGATGCATGGCCTTTTGATTTGGATGATCGAGATTTACGTTGGGACCTTTAGGACTTCGGGGGTGCTTCCAAGATTAACGGTCCTTGTTGGTTTGAGATCAATGGTCCACAATTATTTTGGGAATTTGGGCTTCATATCTTCAAGACTTTGCTTATGCTTTCTTTCACAATCCTTCAAAGTAAATATTTCGAAGTGAGAGATCAAGCATCATGTGGCCTATTGATTTGGACGATCGAGATTTACTTCGGGAGTTCGGGCTTCGAATCTTTTCAATGCATGGCTCTTACAATTATCTGAAGTGATGAATTCTTGAAGTGAGAGATCTGATGACGATTGGCCTTTTGATTTGGACGGATGAGATTTACTTTGTGACCTTTAGGAATTCAAGGCTTCCTAGTCGTAATCCTTCTGTTACATTCAAATCCTGATTGCCTGAGAGTCGTTGATCAGAACTTCTTATGGGATCTCCACCGTTTGAGAATCAAACCTGCTTGTTGGTGATTCAAGCCTGAAATGGACTGCTCTGAATGTTTCTCTTTGTGCTCAAGGCCGATATCTGCACAAACTATGGACTTGGTCACCTTGCAACCGCTTGACAGCTATATGTGATAACATTTGGCTCCATGGGGGATGGCATGCTCCCTACGAACTACCAAGAATACACAGTTTGAGTGCCTTAGCCTTTGGGTTGTGGAGTCGAGCTCAAAAAATATCTTGCTGAAGACAACAGGCTGATATATAAACTATTCTACTTACAAAAATAAAACAAACACATGTGCTCTAGAAGGATCTTATTTATGTACAATCCTAAACTAACTGATTTTTATAATGCGCTAGGTGAAAGAAAACTTCCACCAGAGCCATTCCAGTAACCTCCTAACTGAAAACTTATTTACTTTGTCACTGATCAGCAAGGGAAAATGAAACCGTGACAACAAATAAATTACATTCTTCAGCTCTCCTCCTAGTGCAGAAGGTAAAATAAAGCTTGGAGGCTTCAATACATGGAGAAAATGCAATTCCATGTACTCCACCACAGGATCATAAAATTGGTGATAAAACCTACTAGATTAATAACATAGAGCCTGCTCTGCTTTACAGCTGCTCACATCTTGTTGAATGTCTGTGGTAAGCATAGGTGATTGAAAGGATGATGCAGGATGTTGGTCCACTTCTTCTTTGTCTGCTTCAATAAAATCTACTAGTTGATGGAAAAAAATAGCCGCATATATATCAATTGATGGGTCTTTATCTTTAACATGTTGCTCTTGTAATAAGCCTTCATTTTCATTAGAAGGTTGGTTGTCGATGATATTTTCTTCAAAAAACACCTCGACATATTCATCACCCTCTCCATAATGATCAAATGAAGGAGGATACTCGAATGAACTACCAAGAGGTATATTCTGCCCAACATGAGAGAATTGTACTTCATTACTAAACACAGGCTTCCTTTCAAGATCCAATCCAGGAAGGAATATTTCATCATCATCATATGAGTCAAAAGAAGGTTGCTCGTATCTAGGATTTTTAGAGACAGGGCTACAAAGAACATCATCTTCCAAAACAAACTCAAGTTCTACACTTTCCTTACTGAGACATAAAACACAGATTTCATGTGATGCAGATGAATCGGGAAGAGAAAGATTTGATTCCTCATCCAAGTAATCTTCTTCACTCTCACAGCCTTCATAAGAAACAACTATATCCTGAACATAGTCTTTATATTCCTCACAACAAATATGACAAATTAAATCAAAGGAATACAACTTTTGACAATGAATATTGAAAGATACATGAAACAGTTCTAAGGAGGAGATTCTAGCAAGGGGGTAAAATAATGAATATGGGTAACAATTTCATGACAATCGGGTCTCAAAAATTCCTAGCGGCAATTTTTCGACCGAAAAAATGTTGCTAGGAATTTTTTCGGCCAAAAATTTGCACGTCAAATTGAACGATGCCCTCAAAATTCGTGTATAATGTTTTTTGGATGAATTATTTTCCTATGGTACGAATATTTAGGCAGAAACGTTTATTTTTAACGGATTCCATTAAAATCTAGGTTGCAGCCGAAAGATTATTTCAGCCGAAAACATGAAATTGGGACTGAAAACAAAAACTAGAGAATTGCCCCAAGCTTACCTAAACTTCAGAGGTTGCGAAATATTGCAAATACTGAGAATTTGGTTTCGAAAATGACACCAACATTTCCAAAATTGAATCTACTTTCAATTCCTATAATTTGTTTTCATCTTCTTTATTTTTATCTAATTTTATTTATTTATTTTAAAAAATCATTGCATAATATTTTCAGCAGACATTATGATTCGGTCAAACGAAATATTGGTATCTCTAAAAATATACAGTGAAAAATTTAGAAAAAAATATATTCATAATCCCTAAAATTTTCTCTTCAAAAGGGTATATTTAGATTTTAGTTTTTGGTAAAAATTAAGATAGATACAAGGTGTAGAAAAACATGTGTTTAAAATCAGCAACATTTTCAGCTTGGTCAACTTCAAAAAATTCTAGAAACTATAATATTCATTCGTTAGATTCAAAATTATAGTCATAATAAAACAGAGTCTCTGTAGATTGTTGCAGTATAGTTCGTTTCTTAAAAAAACAAGTTTAATAATAGATACATTGTTATAGAAAAAAATTACTCATTATCATTCCTTTCATGTTTAAGGAACATATTGTTAAACAACTGTCAAATTGACATATCGAGTCATGATAAAAAAAAAATTGAAAAATAGTCATTGAAAAGCTAACAAAATTATTCACAAGTTTTGTTTTTACTGTAAAGTGAAATTCTAAATAAAAAAAATACTTTTGTATGCCGGAAGTTGAAGAACTTGTGAAAATATAGATTTTTTTATCATAAAACAAGAAAAAGTGTAACCCATCTTCATGATTTTACCCAGGGGGAAAGGATCGATACCACTCACGAGCATCTCCCTCTAATGATAAAATGAACATATTCATTAATACATCCTCATGATGTATTCCAAACTGATGCATGAGTTCATGAAACTCAAGTAGATGCTCTGTAGCGTTGTCATCTCTACAATCTCTAAATATGGGGGAAAAATCACCCCACTCATCCATAGTAGGAACAACATTTGGAAAATCAGGAACATAAGAGAAATTAAAAGGAGCAAACCTCCGAGCCAAAATGGCTTCCATCTGCAAATATTACTTCTTAAAATTGTGGAGTCGCCACTGGATTCTTTAATCATGGAGTCGCCAGGTGAATGATATGCAGTCTAAATGTGTCTGGTATTTTTTCACCATCAAAGATCAGATCTGATCATTGTTATTCTCCCAGGGAAGATATATTCACTTCCATCCCCAAAACTGATGCCATTAATGTTAGCACTAAGATTCACCCTCTCACTCCAAGAGGATAAGCCCAGTACCCATCAAAATAAAAGTAAAAGGATTAAAATGGTTTGACAAGGTGGATCAATGAGACTGTAGAGAGAAGAAAAGATAACATAAGTAACTGCAAATCAGTTCGGGACCATTGGGATATGGAGTCATAAGTATCGTGGATAAAGAAGGAATTTAAACCGCCTATCAGAAAAAAGGATTAATGTGGTGATGAGGAGAATAAGACATAAAATGCCTGGTGAACCATGACAGATGAGCATGATAGCAACATAAACTCCATCACCTCAAGAATCCATAAATCAGAGAGATTACATTCATACAAGAAGGA
Organism: Picea sitchensis; assembly: GCA_010110895.2. Classification (NCBI taxonomy): domain Eukaryota; kingdom Viridiplantae; phylum Streptophyta; class Pinopsida; order Pinales; family Pinaceae; genus Picea; species Picea sitchensis. The sequence goes on along the minus strand of SNQJ01S0029623.1, from coordinate 21,787 downwards.
AAATAGAGAAAATATGATGAACCATGAAAGATGGGCATGATAGCAACATAAATTCCATCACCTCAGGAATACATAAATCAGAGAGATTACATTCAGAAAAGAAGGAAAACAGAGAAAATCTAACGAACCATGAAATATGGGCATAATAGCAACAGAAACTCCATCGCCTTAGGAATCCATAAATCAGAGAGATTACATTCAGACAAGAAGGAAAACAAAGAAAATATGACAAAGCATGAAAGATGGGCATGATAACAACATAAACTCCATCATCTCAGGAATCCATAAATCAAAGAGATTACATTCAAACAAGAAGGAAAAAAGAGAAAATCTAACGAACCATGAACGATGGGCATGATAGAAACATAAAATCCATCGCCTCAAGAATCCATAAATCAGAGAGATTACATTCAGACAAGAAGGAAAACATAATTAGTGTGTAAACTAAGAAGACGGTTTGATAAAAACGATTGAAAGGAATCTATAATAACATATGTTTACAATCCAAGCCCTTAGGCATACAAACTGAAAAATTACAGAGCCCTGCTCCTGAAACTCACTCGACTCTCCAGCCTATGAAGAACACACACTTTTGAAAAATCTAAATTGATCTATTTATAATCAGAATATTCCACAACTGTCAGGACTGTGACCTGGCTATCTTGCTTAATACTTTCGTCTGCACATTCCTCTGTTACATTGTGTGTGTATCCTCCTACGTCAGACGTAAACTCATATCAGCATGGGCCTTTCTACCCTCTATGGTACCGTGAGATGACAGTCTAGTCCTTTCGGCCAGACACTTCAATTTATGAACTGAGCTAAGGTTTCAACTACTAGTCCTTTTCCATTAACTGAATCCTCCTCGGGATCGGGACGAGGCTCAATGCCTAGGGGACCGCCATGCACTACTCTTGGATTAGACGCTATATAAGCATGTGATTGCAGGGTCATCAAAGGCGGTTTGTATTCCCACTACTTTTGAGCCCGCAATTCACCACCTTCTTCCATGTAGCTCTTTTGTTATACCATGGTTTCGATTACGAGACTACTCAAGAATCTTATCGCTCGAGCATGTTGTGTCCCCACAATGGAGCGTGGTTGTTGATATGGCTGCAATCTGTGATCTGGGAAAGCCCTGCTTTTGTTTCCACACGCCACTCTTGGATGGACCCTGCTTCCTACTACGAAGATCAACGACTCACAATTACTTTGAGAGTTCAGGCTTCGGGCCTTTTCAATGTGTAGATCCTACAATTCTCCGAAGTGTTGAATTCGCGAAGTGAGAGATCTGGCGCCATGTGGCCTCTTGATTTGGATGTTCGTGATTTACTTCGGGAGTTCGGGCTTCGGGCCTTTTCAATGCATGTCTCTTACAATTCTCCGAAGTGTCGAATTCCTAAACTGAGAGATCAGGCGTCGCGTGGCCTCCTGATTTGTACGACCGAGATTTACTTCAGGATTTAGGGCTTTGGGCCTTTTCAATCCATGGCTCTTACAATTCTTCGAAGTGTCGAATTCCCGAAGTGACAGATCTGATGACGCATGGCCTTTTGATTTGGATGACCGAGATTTACTTTGGGATCTTTAGGACTTTGGGGATGCTACCAAGATCATCGATCCTTGTTTATTTGAGATCAATTATCCACAATTATTTCGGGAGTTATACCTTCGGCTCTTCGAGACTTTTCTTCTTCTTGTTCTCACAATACTCCAAATTAAATCTTCTAAAGTGAGAGATTAGGTGTCGTGTGGCCTCTTAATTTGGATGGTCAAGATTTACTTCGGGAGTTCAGGCTTCAGGTCTTTTCAATGCATGGCTCTTACAATTCTTTGAAGTGATGAATTCCCGAAGTGAGAGATCTGGTGACATGTGGCCTTTTGATTTGGAGGACCGAGATTTACTTTGGGAACTTTAGGACTTTGGGGCTTCCTAGTCGTTAATCCTTGTGTGACTTTGAATTCCTGATCGCCCGAGAGCCGCTGATCCGAACCGCTTATGGGATCTCCACCGTTTGAGAATCAAACCTGCTTGTTGGTGATTCAAGCCCAAAATGGACTTCTCTGAATGTTTTTCTTTGTGCTCAAGGTTGATATATGTGCAGACCACGGACTTGGTCATCTTTCAACCTCTTGAAATCTATATGTGATAACACATACTAACGCATATAATGATGCATGCCATCATTACATGGTGCATATGATTTTCTCCATAACACAATTAATTTCATACTTACGAAATTGTGTATGTGTTGTTGTAATTGTGGTGATTTATTATAATAAAGATACTAATCTTTGAAATAGATTGAATAGAGGAGATCCTCCCACAAGTGATGATTCTTTTGGTGTCTTAAAAAATCAATCTCTTGCATTTGAGGGTCAAATAATCATTGGCTTTGTGATAGTGCACTAGATTAATGGGAGACAAAGCACATATCACCTAGTGTCAACTAAAGACATCAATTTTATTTTACATTTCAATATAATTTGAAGAAAAACCATGAATATATGTTTGTTATAGAAAGATGATAGGTTTATGTAATGACAATTTTGGGTGTGCTTAGGGGGATTTCTATATAATCGAAGGTATGTGGCATATTGAATCCATATACAAATTTCATCTAATGTGGTTCTACTTGTTAAGTACCAATAAAGGTGTAGAAGGATGTCCAACCAAGTGACTCCACTTGTATTCCCCACACGTATGCTTCTAAGTTGCAGTTTTACCCATTGAATGATATACCATTGTGTTTAAAGGTATCGAAACATGTCTCTAACCTAAAAACAATTCTCTTAAACTTGAGTGCATACTAGCATAGTAGAGAGCTATGATACCACTTGTAGTGTACTTAATCAATAGCGACCATAAATTATGAGCAACATCATAAGCAATACAAAATGTGGAAGTTAAAATAAGAGAAATAAAAGTATTGAACCTATATAATGCAAACCTTTACATTGATCATCAATAAAGAGAGAAATTTTCATTGGTCTCTTTGAAGGGAAACCTCCAAATAAGTGGAACTAAAATACAATAAAAGACTTGAAAAAAGACTGCATAACCTTATATGTTTATAAATAGTTTCTTACTAACAAAACCATAATTGCTTGTAATCTTATTATTAATCAGTACCTACCACAAAGTGGACTTTATTTAATAAAAAAAAACTTTTTACATTGAATAATCACACAACAACTAACTAATAAAATTTATTAAAAAAAATGGCCTCATACATTACCCTAAAGTAAGAAGTAAGACAGTTAGGGTAATATCTTAACAAAGAACATAAAATTTTAAATATGTGACATGAGATGATACTTAAGCTTTTTATTTTCTCATTAATCTCAACTACCAAAAAAAAAATAGCTATAAATATAATCATTATAAATAAATATGTGAACCAAACTTTTCTTTGAAGCTCCAACTTGTAAAAGAATGCTCTTTTCCATTTATATTCAATGACATGTAAAGATATGCTACTTAAGGGTTCACCAAGTTGGTTCACTTCTTATAAATTTTATTCTCTTCGTGAGTCCTTGCTACTAGATCTTCCCTTCTAATGTAACTCGAGTCCAATGTCATCAACCACAAAGAAATGGACATTCATTTCAAAAGAACACAAACTTTTTAAATTGCTATTTTAAAAAATAATTTTTAATTTTTAAATTATTAAATTTAACATATACATTTCACAAAATTTTAAGAATTTTAATAAATAAAAAGTAATGAAAGAGAAATAGTTTAATAAATAAAAAAATACAGAATTTTAATAAATAAAAAGTAATGAAAGAGAAATGGTTTAATAAATAAAAAAATGTAATGAAAGAGAAATAGTTTACATTGAATATAATTACTCTAATAATTTTAATAAATAGAAAAGTAGTGAAAGAGAAATAGTTTTAGCCAAATTATATTGAGTATAATAAATTGTAAAAAATTACTTATTAAATTATGTGTAGATTAATCTTTTTTTTTATGCTGATGATATTGTTCTTATGGCAAGGAGTCCTCGTGATTTTGAAAACCAACTAAAAATCCTCAAGAATTTTTGATCCAATATGGGTATGATTGTTAATACTGGTAAGACTAAGGTTATGATTATTAAATCCAATAATATCCCTTATGATACCTTGGTATATGACAACAACAACTTGGAGGAAGTGATTTCACACAAATATCTTGGAATTGATATTCACCACAAGCTTAATTGGAATTATAGCATTGAGAAAAGGA
>SNQJ01S0029623.1:0-12876 GCA_010110895.2 Picea sitchensis | reverse complement strand
AAAAATTTATTTAGTCTTAAATTGAATTAAGTATAATAAATTATAAAAATCTACTTATTAAATTATTATTTAAAAATATATATAAATTAAATACTAAATTTAAATATACATTTCATAATAATCTTTATAATTTTTCTAAAAGTTAAAATAAACATTTCATAAAACTTTAATAACCTTTATACTAAAACATTTTAATAAAAAAATAAAAATTAAATACTAAATTTAAATATACATTTCATAATAATCTTTATACATTTTTTTAAAAGTTAAAATAAACATTTCACAAAACTTTAATAACCTTTATACTAAAACATTTTAATAAATAGAAAACTAATTGAAGAGAAAAATTAAATTGAGTATAATAAATTGCAAAGTCTACTAATTAAATTATTTTTTTATTTTTAAATTACTAAGTATAACATATACCTTTCACAAAACTTTAATAATTTTTACGCGAAATTTTCAATAAATAAATATAAAGTTATTAAAGAGAACTAGTTTGACTCAAATTTAATCAACTATAATACATTATAAAAGTCTACTTGTTAAATTATTATCATTTTATTTTTACTTTTACAATTACATGATATTGTATAGCTGTCTCACCCACTTAATTATAAATATATGTAGATTTTTATTTAACATTGTTAATAATTTTATAATTATGGATTAAACAATAATAAAAAATTTAAAAATGAATATTCAACTCTCTCCATTATAGAAAGTCGTTTTTTTAAAAAGTGTACAACATGGATTCAGTCATCCTCATGGAATCTTATTAATACCTGTTTATTCTTTTAAAAATAATAATTGAAGGTTATCCTGCCTCACGCGGAAATAGAATTGAAGCTTTCTTGGCATTTATTTTACATGGACAGTGCAACTATCAAAGAAAACGTGGAGTGCAATAGCTGCACTAAATCTTCATATAACGGATACAAGCTGAAGTTTCCGCTTTACCTTCTTAGCCCTTATTGTTGTAGCAGATTCAATGTAGCACCCTCGAGTGTAATTTAGCTTGCATTCCAAATTATGGTCAAGAACATTTAAAATATTGTGAGCAAGAAAATGCAGAAATTTGCAAACAGAAAGTTGGATTGAATCCAAAGAGTTGTGGGCTATTGTAGGTCTCATTGCTTGATTCTTGCCAACTAAATAAAGTAGTCTTCTTCCCAAGTTTTAGCATATTGTGCTTATAAATCTCTGTAAATAAAACCCAAGTATAATAATAAGAATGAGGGTTCTTTTAACGATCCATTTATACCATTGATAGAGTTATAGAGTTTTTCTTAAAGTATAAAGTTCCTAACGAAATATTTTGCTTATTGTTCATAATATTATGTAATTCAGAGTATTTCTCTATTTGGTTCACCTATGGAAAGCCCTGTGTCCCATCAAACTTATGTAATTCAACTTTCAGAAATTTGATACCCTTAGGAACCCATCCATAATTAGCTCCACTATTAGAGTGACATAGTCATGACATATGATTATTATTGGAAGATTGTTTAACATGAATACTACCTTTATTGTCACGAGTCTCTCAAATCACATTATGACTTTTAGGGAGCCTCTCATTTAGGGTCATTTAGGGTATGCATGAACTTTTCCATCGACTTTTGTTCCAATTGTTTCATCTTTTTATCTATATTATTTTCCATATATTGCATTTATCTTTGTGATTTTATCAAATCATCATTTGTTATTGACCTAGGCACTCAATTCAATGATATGTATTTATACTTCTTATATATTATAACTTTTCCACACTTTTAAATCACCTAAAATAGATATTCCAATCAAATTTATGTACGATTACATACCTTTAAAACCCTAATCTAGAGATTGTTCTATAGGTTGAACTTGTACCTTATATAAATATGAAATTTATGCACCTCTAATTCTAAAATTATAGTTTGTGTTATCGTAATATGTTGTCTCTATCATGCCATAGGTTCGACTAAATTATGATGTGCGAAGGAAACGTTATGGTAACTTCCCCAAAACTTGTTGTTTTTTTCCTTTTCAAGAGAGTGAACTTGTACATACTTCCACGTGTTTAATTTTTCATATCAATTTCTCAAATTTTAACCTAAAATACTATGGTATGTACCCTATTAAATAAAACTACGAGTACTCAATTTGGATTTTTACAGAAGCATATATGATTGTTTTACCCATAACACTTGTTTGAGAGTAATTTTAGGGCTACTAAAAAAGCCTAATTTCCAAAACCTACAACTTGAAAATTGTTTGAAATTTCTACCATAGGTTCTACAATATTTCTTCTCGGGATTTTGAATTTTTTTCTATTTGATATGTCCCATACTATTTTAACAAGAACACATGTTTGACACTAGTTGTAGGACTAACAGAAAACCATGATTTCCACAAGCTATAAATTTGAAAGTATAGTGAACCAAAACACAAAATATTTACCATAGGTAGTTCACTATGCCCCCTTAGTCTCCCAAAAAATTCACTATATGAAACACCCTAGAGAAAAAAGAAAGCTATAGTGAAAATACCAAGATGACTCACTTGAAGGAGCCAAACCCTCTGATCATATGCTATGAAACCAAATATAATGAACCAAACTCCAAAAATAGCATAAGAATATAAATAATAAGTAATTTCATGCTTTAATAATGATAAAATGTCAAAGAATAATAAGTCATTTCAAGGGGGAAACCTCCTTTTACAATATATCAAATGCACAAGACAAGATTCCTATAGAAATGAATCTCATTTATTATAAATAGGAGATAAAGTGTGCGTGATGTAACCTACCACTAAGGAAATTGTAATGTCCCCCACCTCTTGATGAAGAGGGTTGGAGAGACTCAGTAGTCTAGTCATCCCCACTAGACTATAGTCTCATGCACTATGGGGAGAAGTCAGTTAAAATCAACGTTATAATATTAAGTTGACTTGGAAAAGGTAAAGTAACTCAGTGAAGAAATATAACACGTGGGGTTGAGTTAGAAGTTAACCCTAGGGGTTAACTAACTCAACAGAGAAACATATTGGAGGTATAAAGGAAAGGCAAGGGCGCACCTCCCACTCACCTTTTGATGATTATTGCATTTTTCTTTTGGGCTCTAGAGCACAACAGTTTTGAGGGTTTTGAGAATACAAACCCAACAGAACAACTCGGTGGTAAAATATTCCACCTATCTTGTTCCAAGTTTGGTCTTGGGGATGCAATACTCCACCCACACCATTATACTTCAACTACATGTACTATGTTCTATTCAGGGCAACAACATGGTGTAGCTTGGAGGGTTTCCAGCAAGGGCGCATAATTGATTGAAGGAGGATTCAATCTAGGAGATTGAGGAAGATTTTGGACATTTAGGCACTTGGGTTTTCTATGCAAAGCCTTGATCATCATCTCTAGTGCATTTTGAGAGAGTTACACTAGCCATTTGATTTCCTAGAGAATTGGAAACATTTGGAGAGAAAGGGGTGATATTGAGAAGTAGATCTACTCAGTTTGGAGGGGTAAAACTTTAGATCTCAGCTTGATACTTCACCACTAAGATTCACCTTGGCCTGATCTATCATCCTGGGGAGTTTCATAGTGTTTGAAGGTATCCTTCAACAGGGATGAAATATTGGGTCTTGGCAGTATTCAGGAGGGTGTAGTTTTACTTGAGGATTCAATATTTGGAGGAGCAGATCTTGATATTTCGGTTTGAGACTTCAGGAAGGGTGTTCTACTTGCCCCAATCTATCATTTTACAAAGTTTGGTTCCATTTGGAGGCTTCGAGTAGACAGGAAGAAATATTGGACCTTCATAGCTATTCAGGAGGGCGTATCTTCAGCCAGGGGGGTTTCGTCTTGACCCTGGTTCATGTTGTATTGGTCTTTAGCTTGTATTCATCATTTGGAGGCTTATATATTCTTATCTTGAGAATTTTGTATCAACTCATATCCCAGCTATTGGATCTATCTAATGTTATTCTAGATATGCATCCTTATTGTATCAGGTTTTCTCACATTATCTCAATAAAGGTCAGATCTATGTTGTTTGGTTCCATATCTGGTGTTTCTTTTTATCTCTTGCATTTCCATATGTTGCATCTTCAGATCTATTTTCACATGCTTGATAACTAAATCTACAAACCCTAAAATGCAACTCCAAGAGAAAACCTGCAAACAAACATACACACAACAGTAATCAGTGAGCAGTTAGTGTTCCCAGCAAAAAAATTGGCTTGGGAAAATTACAGTGGTATCAGAGCGTTCATCCTCCCAACCAATGGGGATTATCCCATGCATAATTTCAATGGTATCTATATGGGCAGACGTAGGAAGCAGGTAGGCGAACCAGAAGCAGACATGGAAGGTTCAGGTGAGGACAGTGAGCCATAGGTCTTAGAAAGCTTTGCAAAGGAACTACATCAGTCTATACTTCAGATAGAGAGTGCATTGGTACACCACTTATAGGAAAACCAGGAGGTAGTGCACAGGGGTCAGAGTGAGTTGAGGGATACCTTAGAAAAGGTAAATTCCAGTAAGGATAAGTTCTCACAGGTACTATTACATTTGACTCATGGAGGAAAGGGGCCCAAAACATATGCTAACAAAGAGGCTAGTGGATCTCATGGAGGGTATAGACAACAGTAGGAGCACATTCCCCATTATCACACTGAGGGACTGAGCCATGGAGGAGGTGCACCACAGGGACAAACACACATCAGGACCATCCATAGGCCCTATCTACCTTCATTCTTGGATGAACAGACACAACCAAACTACCAAGACAAAATTCAGGACAATTTCAATCAATATGCCAGGGAGTATAACTCACTGAGCGTAGAAGTCCATAGGAAAATCACACTGGATCAGTATTTTGGGTTTAAACTTAGAGGTAAAACAAGGCCATACCACAGGAACAACTATGAGTTAGAGCACGGGGCTGGTAAAATGAAAGTCCCCTATTTTGATGGATCTTCCAAGATGACTGTATAGGCTTGGGTGTAGAAACTTGACACCTACCTATAGCTTAACCCAATGAGGGAGATGGATGCCATCAAGTTTGCCACCATGTAATTGGAAGGAAAAGCTCATGAATGGTGGTACCATGGGTTAACTACACTAGGCCACAATCAGATCATGGCTTACACAGAGTTTACATAGAGGCTTATTGACAGGTTTGACCAGGGGGATCTAGAACTACATTTTAGGGAACTCACCCAACTCAGGCAGATGGGATCACTAGAGGTGTATATTGAAGAGTTTCAGAGGTTAGAAATCATGGTGGAGAATGTGTCTCAGTCAAGACTCATGATGCTTTTCACAGAGGGATTGATGTAACCCTTAAAGGGTTGGGTAAAGGCTTTCAAGCCTACCAACTTGCAGGATGCTATATGGAGGACAAGCGATCTAGGCCCAACAGTGAAATCTAAATTCATCCCTAGACCACATCTAAATGTAGGAGGAAGAGACCAAAGACCTCCCATGAACCAAGGAGGAAGATACCAAAGGGGGTTTGACAGAGGAAGGGGTAGAATGGATGAAAACACTAGAAGAGAATTGAGGAGGAAGCAACTGTGCTATACATGCAAATAACCTTGGGATCCATCCCACAAATGCATGGGAAGAGGAAAGGCACATTACATTGAGGTAACTTCCGATAATGAGGAGGATGAAGATTTCGGCCACCTTTAGAACATAGAAGCAGACACCACCGAAACTATAGAAGAGGAAGAGGCAAGCCACAACACTGCAACAGATTAGAAGGAAACATTGGCATCCATCAGTGGGGTACCTAAATACAACACTTTCGGGATGAGAGGGGTGTTGCAGGGGAACAAAGTTTCATTTCTCATTGATTGGGGTTATTCTCACAACTTTATTGACTCATCTCTACTACAAATAAGACACATACCCATGTCGGAATTTGAAGGATTCAAAGTAGAAGTAGAAGGAGGGAGCACTATGCCCTGTAACAGGTATATTCCGGGGATGAAGCTTACATTGGGAAGACATGATTTAGCACAAGACTTATATGTGATGGACATTCCAGACAGAAATATGATCCTTGGGGTTCAATGGCTTAGTACGTTGGGACCAATCACTACCAACTACAAGACCATGGAGATGTCTTTCACAGAGGAAAGTGAAAAAAAGGTAGTTCTCAGGGGCATGTTAGGAAACACACCTAGGGTGGTTACAACAAAGCGCATAGAGGCCATTTTTAGGAGAGAGGACATTGTATATGTTGATGAGTGTAGAATATCAGTACAAGTGGATAATAAGGGAGATATTCACTATTCACTAGAGATTCAGAGAATCATTGACAAGCATAGCAAGGTGTTTGGACCCATTCCACCAGGAGCACCACTAGATAGGGGGTTTGAGCATATCATAGAGTTGGAAGAGGGAGAGAAACCTGTCATCACCACCCCCTATAGACACCCAAAGAAGTACAAAGATGAAATAGAGAAGGATATCAAAGAACTAATAGACATGGGCCACATTAGACCAAGTTCCATTCCTTTTGCATCTTCAATGGTACTAGTGAAAAAGAAGGATGGGACCATGCACATGTACATTTATTACAGGGATTTGAACAAGAAGACAATTAAGAACGTGTATCCCATTCCAAGGATTGATGAGCTATTGGATGAGCTCCATGGGTCTATTTACTTCACCAATATTTACTTACGCTCTGGCTATCATCAGATCAAAATGAGGAAGCAAGATGTCCCCAAGACTATTTTCAAATGTCACTACTATCACTATGAATTCCTAGTGATGCCATTTGTATTGACTAATACGCCAGCCACATTTAAATCTTGCATGAATCACATCTTTAACAAGAAGTTAAGGAAGCACCTCCTAGTATTTTTTAATGACTTTTTTATCTATATCAGGACTTGGGAGGAGTGCATTCAACATGTAGAACAGATTCTAGCCATCATGGAGGATCAATCCTTGTATGCAAAGGAATCCAAATGTGAATTTGGAATGATAGAGGTCCTCTATTTGGGACACATCACTGGCATAAAGGGGGTATAGGTACACCAAGAGAAGGTCCAAGCTATAATTGACTGGCCCACACCTAAGACCCTCACAGAATTGAAGGGATTTCTTGGTATTTGTTGCTACTACAGGATGTTCATCAAAGGTTTCTCATATCCTTTTGCACCCTTAACCGATTTAACCAAGAAAGGAGCTTTCAAATGGATTTTAGAGGCACAATTGACTTTTGACAAAATGAAAAAGGTAATGAGTGTGTGCCCAGTCCTAGCTCTACCAGGTTTCGACCAACCTTTAACAGTGGAGTGTGATGCCTCCAGGGAAGGCATTGGAGCAGTGCTCATACATAAAAGGAACCCTCTTGTCTATGAGAACCAAACATTGAGGGGCCCTGAGATTCTTTATACCATCTATGACAAAGATACGTTGGCCATCATGCACGCATTAGCTAAGTTCGGGAAATACTTGGTAGGAGCGAAATTTGTGGTGAGGACAGATCACAAAAATCTTAAGTACTTTTTGGAACAAAAGGACTTAAATGAGAGACAACAGAAGTGGGTTATCAAGATACAGGATTATGATTTTGACATTGAGTTCATCAAGGGGAAGAATAATGTGGTGGCATATGCAATATCCAAGAGGCCATAAGTTTATGCTATGATCGATATCTCAATTGACTGGAAGGCCCACCTCTTAATGGAACACTCAAAGAACCAATTTGCATGTCAAGTAATGGATGGACAGGCACATGATGACAACTTCATAATCATGGATGACATCATCTACTACAAGGGACGAATTTTCTTGGTCCCTGAGTTAGCCTTTAAGGCCAAGGTACTACAAGCATGCCATGATTCACTGGTGGAAGGGCATCAAGGATTTGTCAAAACATACAGACATGTAAGGGAAAGGTTGTCTTGGAAAGGGTTGAAGGATGATGTGATGTGCCACATCAAGGAACTCACTACTTTTCAGATAAACAAAGATGAGCACACACATCCAACAAGACTGTTACAACCTCTACCCATCCTAGAGCACAAATGGGAAAGCATCTCTATGGACTTCATCACAGGATTACCAAGAGAACAGGGTAAAGATTGTATTTTTGTAGTGGTGGAAAGGTTAACTAAGTTTGCACACTTATTCTCCATTTCCATAGACTTCAATGTAGCACATGTTTCAAATTTGTTCTTCAGGGAGATTTTCAGACTACATGGTTTACCCAAGACCATTGTGAGTGACAGGGACAACCAATTTATGAGTACTTTTTGGCAAGAATTATTCATCTTGGTTGGTACAACCTTGACCCCTAGCACCAGTTACCATCCTTAGACTGATGGGAAAACATAAATAGTCAACAAGTGGGTCAAAGGATACCTCCAAAATTATGTAGCAGGGCAGCAGAAAGCATGGGTTAGGTGGTTACATTTGGTAGAATAATGTTACAACACCACTCATCATATGTCTATTTTTATGACTCCATTCAGGGCCTTGTACAGTTATGACCCTCTCTCCTTTGTAGAGATTGTCTTTGGTGATAGCAGAGCTCCTATGGTTCAAGATTGGGTTCAACAAAGTCAGGACATACTCAGAGAATTGAAGGATCATCTGCAGAGAGAAAAAAATAAGCAAAAGGTCGAGGCAGACAAGCGTAGGGTAGAGCATGAATTTGAGGTTGATGACTTGGTTTACTTAAGGCTCCAACCATACAGACAAGCATCGATAAAAATAAGTGGAGAATAAAATCTCCAACCCCGATTCTTTGGACCCTCCAGGATCAACTGAAAGGTAGGGGTCATGGATTATGATCTTGATCTTCCATAGGGCATCAAAATACACAATGTTTTTCATGTGTAATTCTTGAAGAGAGCCTTAGGCCAACACATCACTCTGCTTGAGGTACTTCCACCCTTAGATGAAGAAGGGAAATTGATACTGATACCAGAGGAGATACTGGAAGTTCGGGAGAAGAATCTAAGGAGGAGAAGAATCAAGGAATACTTAGTCAAATGGAAGGACTTACCTATTGAGGATGCCACTTGGGAGAGTGAATTGGTGATACAGGAGACAGGTTCAGAACTGCTTGTGGGAAAGCAATTTCTAGAAGGGGAGACTGTAATATTCCCCACCTCTTGATGAAGAGGGTTGAAGAGACTCAGTAGTCTAGTCATCCCCACTAGACTATAGTCTCATGCACTATGGGGAGAAGTCAGCTAAAATCAACATTATAATATTAAGTTGACTTGGAAAAGGTAAAGTAACTCAATGAAGAAATAGAACATGTGGGGTTGAGTTAGGAGTTAACCCTAAGGGTTAAATAACTCAACAGAGAAACATATTGGAGGTATAAAGGAAAGGCAAGGGCACACCTCTCACTCACCTTTTGATGATTATTGCATTTTTCTTTTGGGCTCTAGAGCACAAAAATTTTGAGTTTTTTGAGAATACAAACCCTAGAGAACAAATCGGTGGTGAAAGATTCCACCTATATTGTTCCAATCTTGGTCTCGAGGATGAAATACTCCACCCACACCATTCTACTTTAGCTACAGGTACCATCTTCTATTCAGGGAAGCAACAGGGCATAACTTGGAGGGTTTCCAGCAAGGGCACATCATTGATTGAAGGAGGATTCAATCTAGGAGCTTGAGGAGGCTTTTGGAAATTTGGGCACTTGGGTTTTCTATGCAGTGCCTTAATCATCATCTCTATCACATTTTGAGAGAGTTACACTAGCCATTTTATTTCTTAGAGCATTGGCAAGATTTAGAGAGAAGGGGGTAATATTGAGAAGTAGATCTACTCAGTTTGGAGGGGTGCAACTTCAAATCACAACTTGATACTTCACCAAGAGATTCACCTTGGCTTGATCTATCATCCTGGAGAGTTTCATAGTGTTTGGAGGTCTACTTCAATAGGGCCAAAATATTGGGTCTTAGCAGTATTCAGGAGGGTGCAGGTTTACTTGAGGATTCAGTATTTGGAGGAGAAGATCTTGATATTTCGGTTTGAGACTTCATGAGGGGGTTCTACTTTCCCTGATCTATCATTCTTCATATTTTGGTGCCATTTTGAGGCTTCTAGCTTCCAGGTCGAAATATTGGACCTTCATAGTTATTCAAGAGGGCGTATCTTCAGCCAGGGGGGTTTGGTCTTGACCCTGGTTCATCTTGTATTGGTATTCAAATTGTATTCAGTCTTTTGAGGCTTATATATTCCTATCTTGATCATTTTTTAGAAGCTCATATCCCAACTATTGGATCTATCTGATGTTATTCCATATATGCATCCTTATTGTATCGTGTTTTCTCATATTATCTCAATAAAGGTTAGATCTATGATGTTTAGTTCCATATCTGGTGTTTCTTGTTATCTCTTATATTTCCATATGTTGCATCTTCAGATCTATGTTCACATGCTTGATAACTAAATCTACAAACCCTAAAATGCAACTCCAAGAGAAAACCTACAAACAAACATACACACAACAATAATCAGTGAGCAATTAGTGTTCCCAACGAAAAAAATTGGCTTGGGAACATTACAAAAACCTAGCCATAACTAATAATGAATGATGGTTAAGGCCTTAAAATAGGGGCCTTATCATTTTACACTAGTGAAGGACATTGTATATATGTCAAACTAAGACAACAGGAGGAATTTTTTCTTTCCTTGAAAATGTTTCCCTTTGATCTCTTCTAATTCACATTATCAAATCCTATATTTTGTCTTCTTTACAGTAATACTACCTATTTTATTGGCATGTCTTTGCACCTTGTTCGGAAATTGCTAGTAATAATTATTTTTCTCATTTTTCAGGAAATTTTGTTATTAGTATCATCTATAATGCAACAACGAATATTCTTGACCTTTAACACAACTAGCTAAATAATAATCTCTTAATTTTATTTCATTTCATGTGAGATGTCTCCACAAATGTTTTTGTTGAAAAAACAATTGTACATTCAAAGTTTTGATGCATCAAATTTGTGATTCAATTAATGGAAGAACAACCTCACACATTTCTAAGCTTCCTCAAGAAATAAATTATGTGTTTCATTTATCATTTTTCTTAAAATAAAATTTTACGTATTGTGTTTGACAACACATGTATTCCAATAGAGGACAAACACCTTCACTACCCACTCACACAACCAGATCAAATATCAACACACTGATGTTTTCACATGCTAAAACTCCTACAAGGAAACATACAAATCCCCAACCAACATGCGCACTTGGTGCAATTTATCGATGCAAAAGAAATTTACAGAGATACTTTACAAGAGAGTTTGTCACAATCAATCAGTGATCAATGTAGTTGTTAATATTGAGGAGAATATGAACCATTGGAACACTATATGTCGAGAACATATTGTGGCCGTCGGATTTCCTAAATATAAACTCATACTAATGCATACTAAATAAACACACTAAGAAACTCACTTTTACCTAACAACACATTATACCAAGTTTATCTTAACTAACTCCTTAGTGTCTAAATATCCTAGAATCACCCCTTAAGAACAACTTTGGATAGGATTGAAGGATTTACAAAGATTAAAAAAAATAGGATAGGGAAGGAGGAATTAGAGCCTATCCCACCTTAATGATAACTTCTTGAACTCCTAACATAGATCAAAGTTTGGAAAACTTCTCTTCAGTAAGAGACTTTGTAAAAATGTTTGCAACTTGATCTTTTGTAGGAAAGAAGAGAACTTCAATAACTCGATCATGAATGAGCTTTCTAATGAATTATATGTGTAGCTCGATGTTTTTTTTTCACTAATGTTGAACTGGATCCTTGGTGAGCTTGATGGAACTCTTTTTTTCACATCAAAGGTTAGTTGAATGTTGCTTTTGGAATCCAAACTTTGAAAGGATCTGTCGAAGACACAAGGGTTCTTGACTTGCATTTACCGCTACTCAATACTTTTCTTTTGCTAAAGAAATATCAATATCCTATTGTTTCTTACAAGCCCAAGTGACAACTCCTTAACCAAGGTTGAAAACATAACTTGTAATAAACTTTCGATCATCAGTGAAACCAACCAATTAAAGAGTTCCCCTTGAACTGTAATGTATCCCAAACTGGCCTGTACCCCGGACATACTGAAATATTCTTTTAGTTTCTTTCCAATGGCTTTCATGGGGTGTTTGCATATATCGGGAAAAAAGATCAACAGAAAAAGGAAATATTAGGACTAGTATGAGTCAAGTATAAGACACTAACAACTAACTGATGGTACAAAGTGGAATCAAATTTAGGATAAGTACATGTGACATCAAGCTTGACTCTAGACTAGAAGGGAGAAGGGGATGGTTTAAAATATTCCATGTGAAAGAGACAAAGAAGTTCATAAACATACTTAGATAGGGAAAGAAAAATTCCTTCCTTGGTTTGAAAAACTTGGAGGCCAAGGAAATAGTGAAAAACTCCTAAGTCTATCATTTCAAATTTCTTCTTAAGGTTCATTTTCATATGGTTTAAAAGTTTTCAGTCACTACCGGTAAGGATAAGGTCATCAACATAAAGGTCAAAGATTATGATATGTCTTCCTACTTCCTTGGTATAGACATTTGGATCATAATGGAATCTAGAAAATCTGGTGTAATGAGGAAAGTTATCCATTTTGGCATACCAAGCTCAAGGAGCTTGCTTAAAACCATCAAGAGATGTATTAAGGAGACAAACAAGGATAAAGTCATTCTAGGCATAGTCATACACGAAGACGTATTTAACATCCATCTGATGGACCTTCCATTTATGTGAAGCAACAAGGGTAAGAACTGTTGGACAACTGAGAGGGGGGGGTGAATCAGTTGTTACCGTGCTTAAACAATATATGCTTCTTTTAAACTCTTTGCTGAGACACTAAATGATA
>SNQJ01S0029622.1:158601-168932 GCA_010110895.2 Picea sitchensis | reverse complement strand
ATTTATCTAGATTATATTATCTTTCCAATATAGAGATATCTTATTATTTTAATTTAAATACAATTTTAAATAAATAGATTTTAAAAAACCAAATAAAGGAAATTTAGCTTAAGGTTTATTATAAATTTTGAATAACAAACAACTTTTAATTATTATTTTTTGACAAATAAATTCATTACTTGTGCATTTAGTTATATTAAGTTTCATTGTTCAACATGTATTTCCCAACTAATTAGGCAGGGACTGCGTTGCCATACAACCCTTGTTTTTTCATGTTGCATGTTGTTGTTTTTCTTCATGCTAAATTTAAAATTATTATTAAAATTTTAATATAAATTTTATAGTATATATAATTAAAAAATAATATTCATATAAAATAGTTTAAATTAAAATTATGTTATAATTATTTTATCTCACTAAATGATACATAATATCTTTAAAAACACATTATCTCTTCTTGTTGGATTTGTTAAAGTTTTTATATCATTAAGTTTGCACATTTTTACTAATTGATATGTATTAACTGCAAAGAAAGGCATGTAATTATAGTAAGAATTACATGTGGGCTGGTACTAAGTTTGCCTATCTTCATATGGAGTTTATACAAGGATCATTTATAAATATTAAAGGGGTGTTTAACTTATTAATAAACACACTTTTTTTGTTATTTGATTTGTTAAAGTTTTTATTTTATTAAGTTTGGCAAAAAGAGGCATGGAATTATAGTAGGAATTACATATGGGTTGTTAAAGTTTTTATTTTATTAAGTTTGGCAAAGAAAGGCATGAGATTATAGTAGGAATTACATATGGGTTGTTAAAGTTTTTATTTTATTAAGTTTGGCAAAGAAAGGCATGAGATTATAGTAGAAATTACATGTGGGCTGAAACTAAGTTGACCTATCTTTATGTTGAGTTTATATTTAGATAATCTACAAATATTAAAGGAAACAATGTTTAATTTATAAATACTTATACAAAATAACATTTTCTAGTTTATTCAAATTCCTTTCACAAGATTATATTTATGTTATATTATCTAAGCTATGTACAAAGTTTAAATATATATTTTTTCTTTTTTCCTTTTTCCCCAAAAAAAGAGTCTTCTAATTGTATTTATAAAAAAAACGAAATTACATTTGATAGATGTTGCACAACATTCATATTTTCCTATTAGGCCTCGTAGAATTTGAATTACACAAGTTTCTTTTCAAAAATGGATTTATAAAACTGTTCTAGATGATTTTGATCTTCGTTCCAAAAAATAAATTGTTTTTTCTAATAGTCCCTCTATATTCTTAAACCTTGTAACAAAACAAGAAATAAAAAAATAGTACATAAATGAATTCTAGATCAAATTCTAACCAAGGTTCATGTATGAATTCAACCCTATGGTTTAGATGGTCCTTAGTAACAATCCAAACTCCACGATCTAGCCCAAGCCTTCCTTTTGATAAACTATCAATGGTCCCATTCATATCCCAATATATATGTGCAAATGAGATATGAGTGACCCCCGAATGTAGAGACCAAATATCTTGAAACGATAGTTGGAGAGTAAAATTTCTTAGAGTCAACTCATGTCTCATCCACTTAATAACAAGAAGAAAATCTCCATATATTTGTAAATGAGTTGCTCTGTGTTCCAAAGCCAATAAGAAAACCAGTTTGAGTGCCATAAGTTCAGAATAATTGTTTGATCCTTAACCGACTCCAACTCTAAAAGAGATTCTATGAGACACAGAGAGATGAATAATTCCCCCTACCCCCTCCCTAGTGGTTCCCTTGAGAAGCACCATCAAATCATGCCCATGAAAAGTCTCTATTTATTTCTTCTTCAACTCATTGTCTAGAAAAATGATTATCTTGGAAATGAGCAGAAAAAGATAAAATATTAGGCCTTGCACATCAACGTTAAGTGCTAAAGTATCATTGTCCTCAAATATCTTACGATTTTTGGCCAACCAAATTTCCCATGCAATGTTCAATGGAAGAGATCTAAATTTCCTTGTTTCTCTATTTAAACACCATATCCCAAGAGCTTCCTCAATGGAGTTTCAAATCCATACATTCTTCATACCTATCATTCCTTCCACTTCTTTCCAAACTTTCTTTGCAAAAGTGCAAGTCATGATAAGATGTGAATTTGTTTCCTATTCTTGTTTACATAAACTACACTGCTTTGGAATAGAAATGTTCCTCCTCTACAAGATATCCCATGCAAGAGCTTTATTGTTCAGTAATAACCACATGAGTATTTTAGATTTTGCTGGGAACTTAAATTTCCAAATTATTTTCCACCACCAAACTTATGTATCTTCTCCTCCCTTTGCAACCAACACTTTGTATTCAATTCTTGGAATATAGTTCCCTATAGGATTTGGCGACCATACAATTTAATCTTCTTCACCCATTTGTCTTACAAAACAACCTTTTAGGATGGAAATATACCTCTGCCATATGATTTTATCCTCCTCTCTTAGACCAATCTCCCTCTAGGTAGCCAATTATGCAGCCATAAGGTAGTCCTCTTCCTGCTAGCTATATTCCTTAATTTATAAAATCCCCCATATCGAATATCACGAATCATATTGTTAGAATGTGTTAAAATGATTTCCTAGTGGTCTTATGTACATGCCTATGACATTTTGTAAACTTAGACCAAGTTATTCTTCAATAACTGACTATCTTATACAAATAATTTATCCAACATGCATCATGGGAATTTTTTCCTTTCACTCTCTCATATATAATAGAGTTGAAGGAGGCCGTATTGACACATTGTAGAGAAGTGAAAATGTGACGTGAGGGAATGAATATGTGCAGATGTTCTTTCCATGTAAGATTGGAGAGTTTTCCTGAGGGATAGATGATCCGGATTTTATGAGTAGAACGAAATGAATACAGATTATTAAAATATGTTTAACACATAATAATAGAGATACAATAAAATTGGTTTCTATTCAATAAGGAAATAAATTGAAACTGTAAAATGCAACAGAAAACAAGCTTGCAGGAATGGTGGTGACTTATCTCTGAGAAGAGATGTGACGACTGCGCTCATTCACAAGAAGCTGATTACAATGAGGCTCTGAAGGAATTTTTACAATAAACATGAATTCCAAAACCCTAGACATCCAAAAACATAACCCTAGGAGATGAANATGTGGGCCTCGTTGGGGTAAGCTAGTACATCAACTTCTCGGGGTCATAACTTTTGCATACGATATATGTTTTAGGCGCACGATAGCTCATTGAAAAGGTCTATCTGAGGACTACACATATTTTCCTATGAATCTAACATTATCTACATTCTAACTATGGGGAGCCCTAAAAGCGTTGTTTAGGGCCTCAAAACAGCCCCAGAAGTCAGGGACCAAAAAACTAGAAAAAATTGCCAAACTGGAAAACTGCCAAAATGAACCAATTGGAATAGGTGGGAGGCCACCGAAATCCATATGGATCAATCCTCCCCCCTTAGGAATAAATGTTCTCCATTGCATTGAGTTCCCCCATCGGATGAGGAAATTTCTGCTGAATTTGGCCCTGGGTGAGCCACTTGCCTTGGTGTAGGAGTTGCCCTGCTTTGACAACTCGATAAAGCTGGATCCTTTGTTGTCTAGTGCCCTTGACCTGTGTGTCCACAATATGATCATTGGATTCCTATTGCATGTAGTCAGGGTTGATCTATGTTGGTGTCAACTTCTCTGCTATCTCTGAGGTGTCCAATAATGGTGGGAAATATGGCCGAAAGAGAGCCACGTTGAATACTGGGTGCAGACCAAAGAAAGGGGGAATGTTGAGCTCAAAATCATTGTCACCCACAGCCTTGGTGATGGTGTACGACCCATAATAGAGTGGGAGAAGATTCCAATAGGGCCCTGTAAGGCGTTCTTTCGGTAAGTGCAACCATACTTTGTCACCCATCTAAAACTTATGTGGCACCCAATGTTGATCATGGTGCTTCTTGTACTTGGCATTGGACTTCTGTAAAATATCTTGAACCTGTTGGTGGATGTGCTGGATCCGCTCAATGAACCAGGTGTCTTTATCAGCTTCAGGTGGAGCAGGGGACGAATTGGATGAGGTGGTTTCCAAGGGTAGTGCAACATCCATGGGGCCCAATGGTTGGAATCCCAACCCCACCTTAAAGGGGTTGTGGCCAGTTGAGCTATGCAGGGCTTGGTTGTAGCTATGATGGACATAGGGAATAATATCATCCCATGTGTGGGGCTGATTGGAATTGTACATGTGTAGGATATGCACGATCATCCGATTGATGACCTCAATTTGGCCATATTTCTGGGGGTGGAAGGAAGGGGATTTGGTGAGCTTGGTATCCAACAGTGACCAGAGGCTCAACCAGAATGTGTTGAGGAACCAACTGTCCTGATATGAGACAATGGTTTGTGGGATCCAAAAATGTACTCATACCCATTCAAAGAAGAGCTTGTCAGTGGCCTCTGTTGTGATGCTCTTCTTGTAGACAGCCAGAATCAACATCTTAGAAAAGTGATCAACAACCACAAAAACACAGTCATTTCCCCTCTTGGTGGACGGAAGGCCCGACATGTATTCCATTGAGATGGATTCCCATGGCTTGTCAAGAGTAGGCAATGGGGTGTACATGCCCTATTTCTTAGTGGTCGGTTTGGAAATAGCACAGGTGGTGAAAGACCTGATATACTTGTTGAAATCATGTCGAAGTTTCATCCAGTAGAAATGTTTCTGCAGCACTACCACTGTCTTTTCGACGCCAAAGTGTCATGCCACCCAACTGTAGTGAGCTTCCCAAATTAGCTTTGCACGCTCACTTGATGGAACACAGAGATGGCCCAGATGACACAACAACCCATCCTGAAGATGGAAATTAGCGACCACTAAGTTTTTTCCCAACATTGGGTAGGTGGTGGAGAATTCAAGGTCTGTCTCATAGAGGTGGGTCCATCTGTAGGTCTCGTGGACGCAAGAGTTTATCACCATGGTTAGTGCCACAACTTGAGGTCGGCTGAGGAAATCAACAAATCGGTTGGTACTTACAGTTTTATACTTGATTTTGAGGTGGAGCTATTGTAAGTATGTGGACCACTTCTTATGGCGGTCATTTTGCAATTTTCCTTGGGCTCGCATGAACTGTAGTGGCTTATGATCAGTGTGGATGACTGTCTCCTTCCCAAGAATGTAATGTCTCCACTAGTGGTAGACTTTCACATTAGAGTACATTTCTTTATCCTAAGTAGGGTACTTATGAACAACATATGATAGTGTCTCACTATGATATGCCACAGGGTGGCCGTGTTGAGTGAGAACGATGCCCACAACATAGTATGAATCATCTATCTCGATCTCAAAGGGATGTTGCAGGTCTGGTAATGGAAGTAATGGGGATGAGCACAAACGATTCTTCAAATCATCGAATTATTGTTGTTGGGATAGACCCCACAAATGTTTTTCCTTACCACCACCCCAGGTTACTTGGCTAAGGGCCCATGCGATATGAGAGAATCCCAACATGAACCGGTGATAGAAATTGGGGAGGCCCAAGAAGCTTTAGAGCTCAGTGAGTGTGGTTGGGGCTAGCCAGTCATAGATGATGTGGATTTCGGTTGGATGTTCATCAACAATGTAGCCTAAGTAATGGGCCCTGTCCATGCCGAAGGAGAATTTTTCCAAGTTTTCATATAGCTTGTGTTGCCACAAGGTGTGCAGAACCTGCTGAATATGCTGCAGGTGTTCCGCCCAAGTTTTGTTGTAGATGATGATGTCATCCAGACACACCACTAAAAAAATATTGGTGAAAGGTCACAGGATATCATCCATCATCCTCATAAAATTTGTTGGCGCATTTCTCAAACCAAAAGGCATGGCTAGCCATTCAAAAAGACATTATTTTGACTTGAAGGCAATCTTTCATACATCTGTATTTTCTATTGGGACCTGATGGTAGCTAGACTTCATATCAATCTTACAAATGTATTTGGCCCTCATGAGCTGATCAAGGAGGTCGTCGATTCGGGGAATCGGGTACCGGTTCCAGACTGTGATTTTATTCAGGGCTCATATTCGTTAGGTCTTGTATTTCTTCTACACCAGCATAATTCAGCTCCCACAAGGCGATGAGCTGGGACAGATGTGTCCCTTGTGGAGAAGTTCTTGGATTTAACTCTTGATCTCCTCATTTTCTAATAGAGAACAATGATAGACTGTCCCATTGGGTAGCGGTGCACCGGGGGTCAGATCGATCAGATGCTTGACCTAGTAGTGCAGTGGTACCTCGGTAGGAGAGGAGAAGATATCTAAGTATTCTTCCATGACCTTACTTGCTTCTGCTGTGTGGGGAGATCGACCATGGAGGCCCTGGATGTGGATGTGATATTTTTCTCACTCTAAGAGAGAATCACGAAGAAAATTTTCCCGGTCTGAGAGATGACCTTCCTGCATTTCTTGGTAGAGATCAAGGAAATATCACTATGTGGGACTTCCTTGGGTATCATGTACAATTTCCTATTCAAATTAATAATAACACTACGACGCCTAGACTCATATACAACATGGAATTTCCATAAATAAGGTTGGCCCAAAAGAACATTAAAAACTTTGAGAGGGGCAACATCACACAATACCTCATCTTTGAAGGGCTTGATGTCGTATGACAGTCAATACTCTTGGCTGACATAGAGATCGCTTCCTTGGAAGAGCCATCCAATGGTGTTGGGTTGCAGGTGCGGTGTTGTCGACAGGGCCAGCTGCTTGATGAACTCTATTGATATGAGGTTCTTTTGGCTACCACTATCAACGATGAAGTGCATCAAGGTGTCTTTTACCCACATCTGTGAATGGAAAAGGCGTTCGCCTTCTTCTGGCTTGTCTGGTTCACTAGGATGGATCTTGGTGGTAGCAATGGTGGCACTAGGTTCCGCATCAATTATCCATATTCCCCTTTCTGGTTCTGATTCAGAGTCTGAACTCGCATCTGATTCAAAGGCTTTTGCTTCAGCCACCAACGACTGTTTTGAGCGACAATCAACAGTTTTATGCCAAGGGCTCTTATGGAAGTCGCACCACTTCTCGGTATCTTTCTTTGTCTTTCAGTGCCCTTCTTTTCTTGCATCTTGGATTGGTTGTCTTGATATTGTCCATCTTTTCTCTAATCTTTGTTCTATAGGTTGGGGCTGCCCTTGCCTGGATTTTGATGTGAGGGGTTCCGAGGCTCAAATTTTCATGTCTTTTGTTTGAACTTCTGCTCGATTTTGACGACATATCGATAGGTTGTGCCTAAGGACAAGATGTCCATAAATTCTATTTCAGTATGGATGTATCTATGCAGAGCATCGTGATACTTGAGCACCAGATGTCACTCTGAATCTTTGATACCCATCTTGGTGCGCAAGGTATGGAAGATGTTTGTGAACTTTGGCACAGCTTGGTCTCTTTCTTGCCGCAATGTGGTCCATTTTGTATACAAGTCATCATAACTTCCGACAGGGTAGTATTGTTCCTCAATAGCATCCCTGAAGGATTCCCAAGTGGCCGTGACTGTAAATAATGAGGGTTCCTATGTTTTCTTTTTCTCACAGAAATTTTCCCACCAATCTTTGACATGGGGAACGACTTTGAGAAGCACAAAAGTAATATTTTCTCTATTTGAAAAGTTATGGACAAAAAAATACCCTTCTAGTAGATTCAACCATTTTTGTACAACATATGCGTCTATCTGACCTTCAAATCAAAGTTGATTTGTACCTTGAAGGGGGCGGAGCCACCACTCGAGGAAGATGTGTCACCTGTCGGTAGCCACCGAAGGATTTGCGTGAAATTATCCATCATCGCGTTCCTCTGTTGTGTGAGGGCTTCCTCAAGCAATATTTTGATAGGATCTCTTGTCTCATCGTCTTTATTTTATTTTTCCATGAGAGGTCACTTGGGCGTGTGAGAGATTTTTTTCTCAAGAGAAGCAAGCTCGAGACCCAATTGTTTGTACCCTGACCTCGTTGGGGACATGCATTAAGAATGGCAAGGAGTAGACTGCTTTGATACCACTGATCCATATTTTATGAGAATAAAAAAATGAATACAGATTATTAAAAGATGTTTAACACAGAATAACAGAGATACAGTAAAACTGGTTTCTATTCAATAAGAAAATAAACTGAAACCATAAAATGTAGCGGAAAACAAGCTTCCAGGAATGGTGGTGGCTTATCTCTGAGAAGAGATGTGACGACTGCGCTCATTCACAAGAAGCTGATTACAATGAGGCTCTGAAGGAATTTTTACAATAAACATGAATGCAAAAACCCTAGACATCCAAAAACTTAACCCTAGGAGATGAAGCGCCAAAATTCATGTGGGCCCTGTTGGGGTAAGCTAGTACATCAACTTCCCGGGGTCATAACTTTTGCATACGATCTTCATTTTAGGTGGACGGTAGCCCATTGGAAAGGTCTATCAAAGGAATACACATGTTGTCGTCAGAATCAGCCTTGTCTATAGTTTGATTTTGGCGATTCCTAAAAACGTTGTTTAGGGCCTCAAAACGGCCCTAGAAGTCAAGGACCAGAAAACTAGAAAAAAACTGTCAAACTGGAAAACTACCAAAATGAACCAGTTGGAATAGGTGGGAGGCCATTGGAATCCATATGGATTAATATAAGACTATCTTTCGTGGATGTTTCCCCACATTGGGGTTTTTCCATGCAAACACTTGTCTCTCTTGTTTCTAGTCTCTTTGATTCATCGATTTATTGATGCTTTGTATAGGATATTATACTGGTTATATTCTCGTTATAGGTTATTGCATATTTTCCTAATCTAACACATCTGAAAAAGGTAACTTGTGAAGGCCTCCACTCTTAGTCCATGGATATAAACTAATTTTTACTTTGTATCCCTTTCTAGCACGTCACACCAACCAATTTACAACCAAAGGAAAAGTTTTAATAATTGATTTCCAAATGATTGAGGCATTGTGTATTCTATTTATGGGTATCCTAACCCAGTCCTCCACTATGTCATGAGATATATACTTATCTCTAATAACTTGAGCCTACAACCCTTCACCTTGGATTAAAAACCAAACATTATTTGCAACTAAGGCCTTGGAAAATAGGAATATATTCTTTAAAACTCATCATCCTCGTGCCTTTGGAATTGCAATTTTTTTCCAAGAAACTAGAGCAATACCTTTTTTTTCCTGTGATGCCCTGACCAAATGAAACTATAACATAATATTCTAATCCTTTCCAGAACTTCTTTTGGAATCCATGCAAGTGGCATCCAATACTCTGGAATTGCTTCTAAGATAAATTTGACCAAAACTATTTGACCACCTCTTGATAACCACTAATTGCACCATAAATTTAGTTTTTTCTTCATCTTTTCTATTAATGATTGCTAGTCACACATTTTATACAGATTTTTCTTTAATTGGAATCCCAAATATTTCAGCTTGATATCAAAATCAACCATATTGAAAGGTAACAAATGAGTAATGAAATTTATTTCCCTTCGGGGATACCTAAAAGGGTTATTGTTGATTTCACTAGATTGATCATCATACTATTGGATAAACAAGATAGATCAATGATTTCTTTGATTTTATCAACCACTCTCCTAGAATCTTCACATAATATGAGAACATTGTCCACAAACAACAAATGAGTAACACAAGAGGGATCACCTAGATTTATGCCTTTAAAACTACCATTCCCAATGGCCTCCTTTATCAATATACTCAATCCTTTAGTAACTAAAAGAAATAGGAGTGGGGATAGTAGGCACACTTGTCTATGCCCTCTTGTTGGCTTGAAGAAGGGAAAAGATACACCATTTATTAGTATATAAAAATAAATATATGTGATTCTATTAATCACTATGGAAACAAATTGTGGAAAAAAATCCCAAATGGATTAGTATTAATTGTAAATAGAGCCAACTCACCATGTCATATGATTTTGATAAGTCCACTTTTACTACCATATCTTTTTTTTTACGTTGATTGAATGCAAACGTTCTTGAACAATCCCTAATGCCTCGTGAATTTGTCTCCCCTCCAGAAATCCAACAAAGTTCCAATACTATCTTAGTTTAGATTTAATTTGCTAATAGAATTTGGATTTAACAATGTTTAAACCTTAGTTATGAGAAGAAAAAAGAGATCATTCACAAAATTTTTTATATAAAATGACCTAAAATTAGTTTTTCCTCTATTTGAACATTGCATTACATAAGCTATTCACCCACACTTCGAACATACTTGTCTGCCTCTATTTTTTTGCATATGAAATTCTAGACATTCTAATGGAGTAACATAATACACCCTTCAAATTTAAA
>SNQJ01S0029622.1:142220-158591 GCA_010110895.2 Picea sitchensis | reverse complement strand
GATTTCCAAATGATTGAGGCATTGTGTATTCTATTTATGGGTATCCTAACCCAGTCCTCCACTATGTCATGAGATATATACTTATCTCTAATAACTTGAGCCTACAACCCTTCACCTTGGATTAAAAACCAAACATTATTTGCAACTAAGGCCTTGGAAAATAGGAATATATTCTTTAAAACTCATCATCCTCGTGCCTTTGGAATTGCAATTTTTTTCCAAGAAACTAGAGCAATACCTTTTTTTTCCTGTGATGCCCTGACCAAATGAAACTATAACATAATATTCTAATCCTTTCCAGAACTTCTTTTGGAATCCATGCAAGTGGCATCCAATACTCTGGAATTGCTTCTAAGATAAATTTGACCAAAACTATTTGACCACCTCTTGATAACCACTAATTGCACCATAAATTTAGTTTTTTCTTCATCTTTTCTATTAATGATTGCTAGTCACACATTTTATACAGATTTTTCTTTAATTGGAATCCCAAATATTTCAGCTTGATATCAAAATCAACCATATTGAAAGGTAACAAATGAGTAATGAAATTTATTTCCCTTCGGGGATACCTAAAAGGGTTATTGTTGATTTCACTAGATTGATCATCATACTATTGGATAAACAAGATAGATCAATGATTTCTTTGATTTTATCAACCACTCTCCTAGAATCTTCACATAATATGAGAACATTGTCCACAAACAACAAATGAGTAACACAAGAGGGATCACCTAGATTTATGCCTTTAAAACTACCATTCCCAATGGCCTCCTTTATCAATATACTCAATCCTTTAGTAACTAAAAGAAATAGGAGTGGGGATAGTAGGCACACTTGTCTATGCCCTCTTGTTGGCTTGAAGAAGGGAAAAGATACACCATTTATTAGTATATAAAAATAAATATATGTGATTCTATTAATCACTATGGAAACAAATTGTGGAAAAAAATCCCAAATGGATTAGTATTAATTGTAAATAGAGCCAACTCACCATGTCATATGATTTTGATAAGTCCACTTTTACTACCATATCTTTTTTTTTACGTTGATTGAATGCAAACGTTCTTGAACAATCCCTAATGCCTCGTGAATTTGTCTCCCCTCCAGAAATCCAACAAAGTTCCAATACTATCTTAGTTTAGATTTAATTTGCTAATAGAATTTGGATTTAACAATGTTTAAACCTTAGTTATGAGAAGAAAAAAGAGATCATTCACAAAATTTTTTATATAAAATGACCTAAAATTAGTTTTTCCTCTATTTGAACATTGCATTACATAAGCTATTCACCCACACTTCGAACATACTTGTCTGCCTCTATTTTTTTGCATATGAAATTCTAGACATTCTAATGGAGTAACATAATACACCCTTCAAATTTAAACAATCCCTTTTGCACCTAGTATCTGGATCCCTAATATTTGAAGCTTCAATCTCTCCTTTTCTCACCCATGAAATGTTTTTCCAATTAATTAAATTTAAAATTTAACTTTTAAAACACTAATACACACACACACAATAAGAATCAAATTATGAGGAGAAATAAATAAGTTTGATTCTTAAGATATGTCATGGATGAACATGGGTGCATGTGCACCTAGCTAAGATCCAACTCATTCATGACTGGCCACCCCGACAACTCTAATAGAGCTATGTAACTTATTAGGCCTCACCAACTTATACCACAGGTTCATGTTGGGGTTCTCTAATATCGCTTGGCACTTAAGTCAAGTGACCAAAGGTGGAGCTGAAGCCAAGTTTTCCTAGACTAAATCACATCAGGAAGCATTCAATGATTTGAAACAGTGCCTCTACTCTGCACCAATCCTCACATTTCCAGAACTACAACAACCATATGATATTGAGACATATACCTCTAACTATTATATTGGTGCAATCCTTACTCAACAAGGACATCCAATGACCTATCACAATGAGACACTATCTGATGGTGTTCACAGATATCCCACCTATGACAAGAAGATGTACTCCATTGCGTAGGCATGCCAAAATTTGAAGCATTATATTATAGGAAAGGAAAAATCCATCCACATTGATCATGAGCCTCTAAAATTCATGCAAACACAAGGAAATTTACATAATTACTGTTATCAAAAGTGTTCCACACACCTGCAACAATTCCACTTGAACATTAAGTATAAGAAGGGCAACTCCAACCTTGATGCATACTACCTCAGTCAAACATGGGCTAGACATACTATGTTGGGGACATAACCCTAGAGGCACTTTCACAATCAAAGAATCATATGGTCTGTAGGAAAATCTCTCATTGCTACCCAAATCCACCATTTAGGAAAAAATTTGGAGTTCAAATTTATGGCCAAATATCAACATCTTCCTTTGGATTGTTGGGTACAAAATTATCCTCACTTGGGACAACCTAGAAAAACGAGGCTCCATTGGGCCCTGCATTTGTCACTTATGCCTAAGATTGAAAAAAATGCAGGAGCACCTCCTCAATCAATGTCCATACAATGCCAACATCTGGGATCAAGAGGCTCAAATGATGTGCAAGTCAGATCGAAACAGGGAGGGGATTGAAAAAACAATTGTGGAATGGCGTCTCAGAGCCTTAAAAAATCCAATACTTAACCATATCTAGCATCATCTCCCGAGTATAGTTTGTTGGTAGATATAGAAAGAATGCAATCATCAAGTCTTCCTCTCTAAGTATCAAACTTGGGATAGAGTCTGGCTTCAAATAAAAAAGAATATCATAGAGACCATATTAGCAAATACATGAACATTTGAGGATCTCTCCTATGACCCAAATGAAAGGGCTATACTACAAGGTTGGGCACTCCAAATTAGCCATGCAGTTCCCATGATCAATGGGAAATCCAATAATGCTCACAACCTAAATCGATGGACATGTCCACCTCCAGGATTCTTGCAACTCAACTTTGATGGGGCTTCAAAAGGAAATCTGGGTCCATCTGGCTTCGTTTTTGTCTTTAGGGATGAAAACAAAACGATTTTACATATCTCAGCTGGAAGTCTTGGTTACAATTCGAATAATGTGACAGAGCTCTAGGATCTCATTAAAGGTATCTTACTGGCTCAACAAAATGGCTACAACCAAGTAGTTGTCGAAGGAGACTCCTAGATAATTCTAAACAGGCTGAAAATACTTCTCAATGGATCTGCCCTAGATAAGATTTCCCCTAGTTGGAGGCTCCTTAAAAATATAGAACTCCTTTGATCCCTCCTCTGTGTTGAAATATTGTAACTGCGAAGAATATTCTAATTATAATTAAGTTATTTTTATATAGATCAAATCCTCTTTTGTGATTGATCATGTCGGGTCTTGTATAAGACCAAATCCCCTTTTGTGGATTGGTAAAACCATAGTTTTATGGTGTTATTTGAGAAGTCTTCCTCTAAGGATTAATAAAGTGGTTTTAGCCACTATTGGGAGAAGTTGACCCTGCTTGGTGAAATGACACAACCCTAGCACCCCTTAGCTAGTATAAATAAGAAAGGATGGCGCCTCATTCTCTCACTCACTCAGTCACTCAACAAGTGTGCATCTTTCAGAGGTAGATGTAGTTGCAAGAAGAAGGAGAGAGAGGTGCATGCATAGTCTTGGATATTATCTAGTGTTTTGGTCTTTATCTTGGCATTGTATTGACAATCTATATTAAGGAAGTTTTTGTTGGGTTTTCTCCCCCATGAGGGTTTCCTCAGATAAAATGATGTGTACCTTGTGATTGTGTTTCTTTCAGTGATCCTATTCATGCTATTATCTTTGAAAAGTACTAAAAATTAACATGGTATCAGAGCTGAACTGAATAGAGCACCTTTCATTGGGTAACCAAAAACGTCACTATTGTTGTACAAGAAAATTAGGGCTTTTATTGGAAGGGAATTTTTGACTAAAAACCACCTAGGGAAGTTTTCCCTACCCTAGCACATCCTTTGGCAGATTGAGCACACCTTTTCAATGGATAGAGCCTCCGAAAAGTCAACCCCTAGTTTTGATTGGTACTAGAAAACCAGAAAACCAAGAAAACCAGGAAACCAGAACCAGTACCAGAAGTACTAGTACAGATTTCTGCAGGTCAAGTTTCAAGGGGTAAAACTTGAAATTTTTGAAATCAGATAGGTCCATCCTACTCGCCTTAGTCCAATGCATCTCCTAGTAAGATGAGACTCAGTTTTTGAGCATTTTATTTTTTTTTCATTTTCCTAGCTCCAGGTCAAGATGTCTGCAAGTACTAAGCTTTTTGAAAAGTTAGAAGGTGTGGAAAAATTTCGTGCCTGGAAGTACATGATTGGAATCATTCATGAAGATAATGACCTAGAAAAATTCATAAAAGAAAATGTACCAGAACCCGAAGAAGAAGAAGCCAAAGCAAAGTACAAGAAGGATATGGTTAGGGCCAAAAGGATCATCAAAGACTCCATTAAAGATCACTTGATCCCTCAAGTGTCTTCTAAGAATAATCCAAAATAGGTGTTTGATTCCCTAACCAAAATGTATCAAGGAAATAACATCAACCGGAAGATGAACTTGAGAACCCAACTCAAGAATAGAAAGATGCAGAAGGGAGGAACAATTCATGACTATTTCTCTAGGGTTTCTCAATTCAAGGAACAACTAGAATAAATTGGAGAAAACCTAGATGAAGATGAACTTATAATGACAACTCTTAATGGTCTCACAATACCTTGATATGCTTTCATCCAAACTATATGTGCAAGAAAAGAAAAACTCCAATTTGGCAGTCTATGGGAAGAATGTGTTCAAGAAGAAGCAAGAGTAGCCAACCGAGAAGTAGTACTATTAAGGGATGAATACCAAGCCCTAGATGCTAATGATAAAGGAGGAAAGAAAAGGTATTATTTCCAAAAGGAGACCCATATTCATAAAGAATATCACTCCCCAAAGAAGTTCACCCACTTCCATAAAGAATCACAGCCTCCAAGGAGATTCCAGAAATATTAGAGGGGGAAAAGAAGAGAAAAATATTTCTCCTCTTATCAATGTATCATTGTGATCAGATGGGACACATTGCTAAGAATTGTCCTGGTAGAAGGGAAGAATACAAGAAGACAAATAACAAAAGGCATCATTCCCATGCATTTGAAGATGATGAGCTACCTAAAAAGATGACTAAAGAAAAGATTGAAGATTATGTTTTATTCTCCGCCCTCTTAGGATCTATGATACCTGGTGAGGATACTTGGCTCATAGATAGTGGTGCTTCTAAGAACATGAAAGGTCATAGACACATTCTATCTAGCCTTATAGAAAAGGACTTTCCCTAGAAAGTATCACTTGAGATGACTATCAATACCCTATCAAAGGAATGGGAGAATCCACTTACAAACTGGATTCAGGAACTCCGATGAAGATGAAGGATGTACTCTATGTACCATGTTTGACAAATAAATTTCTTTCTATCTCAACTCTAGATAAGAAAGGTTTCACAAGTGCATTCATAGATGGTGAAGTTCTTATGTGGCCTAAAGGAAAAACCATAGAAGATGCAATTATTATTGGAATAGAAGAAGGTGGCTTGTATAAGTTAAAAGATAAATCAGCCTTGACTCACTCCACTAAGAGTCCATGTGAACTTTGGCATAAAAGAATAGCTCACATCAATTACAAAGCCTTACCATATGTAAGCAAGGTAGTTATAGGTTTACCATAATTCAAGGTTGATCATGAAGGTGTGTGCAAGGGATGTGCACAAGGAAAGAACATAAAGAATCATTTCCCAAAGAGCGACAATAAAGAAGAAGGAATCTTGGAGCTCATCCACTCAGATGTATGTGGCCCAATGCCACCAACCTCTCTAAGTTGGTATGTATACTATGTGTCATTTATTGATGATTATTCTCGCAAGACTAGGGTTTATTTCTTGAAATCAAAAAATGAAGTACTTGGAAAGTTCAAGGAATTCAAGCCTTGGTAGAAAATATCTCCGAAAGAAAAATCAAGATACTCAGGTCAGATAATGGAGGAGAATAAACCTCAAATGAATTTGGAATTTTTTGTAGAAATGATAGGATTAAGAGGGAGCTCACCACTCCCTATAATCCTCAATAAAATGATGTAGCAGAAAGAAAGAATAGAACAATAATGGAAGCAGTGAAGATCATGATCCATGATCAAGATCTTCCAATGCACTTATGGGATGAAGCAAGAAGAACAACGGTCTATGTCCAAAACAAATTATCCCATAGTGCACTTGGATTCAAAACCCTCAAAGAAATGTTCTCCGGAAAGAAGCCAGAAGTAAGCCATCTCAAAATATTCGGCTTTCCAGTGTTTGTACACATTCTGAAAGAAAGGAGAACTAAGTTGGATCCTTCAGGAAAGAAGGGAACATTTGTTGGATACTGTGAAGTCTCTAAGACCTTCAGAATTTACATACCA
This sequence comes from Picea sitchensis, assembly GCA_010110895.2. Lineage (NCBI taxonomy): Eukaryota > Viridiplantae > Streptophyta > Pinopsida > Pinales > Pinaceae > Picea > Picea sitchensis. The sequence goes on along the minus strand of SNQJ01S0029622.1, from coordinate 152,182 downwards.
GGTTACCATAATATTGAGATTAGCATAGATGTAACCTTTGATGAAGATGCAACACTCAAAATATCAAGGAAATGCCATCTTGAAGAAGTATATGAAGAAGAACCTATGGCTCCCAGAGTTGCAAAACCTGTGAAGGAAGTCACAGTTACCCCTGATGATCAGATTTCGGAAAATCATTATATGATAGAATCTCAAGAGCCTCCCCAGATGACGATCTCTCACAAGATAAATCCATCTTGGGAAAGGAACTTATTCAATATAGAGAGAATAATGGTGCCCCAGAAGGAACCATGAGGTAAAGCAAGAAACCTAAGTCATTCTCCAATTATACGGCCTTGATGTGTGATCTCATAGAAAAGGAACCTACTTGCTTTGAAGAAGCCATTTAGAAGAAAGAATGGGTGGATACCATGATGGAAGAATACTAGTCCATTATAAAGAATGACGTAAGGGAAATAGTTCCCAGACCAAAGAACAAAGATGTGGTATCTTCCAAATGGATATACAAGATAAAACATGCTGCAGGCGGAAGTATTGAAAACATAAAGCAAGATTTGTAGCTCATGGCTTTTCTCAAAAGGAAGGCATTGATTATGAAGAGACGTATTCTCATGTATCCAGATACACTTCTATCAGAACCATCATAGCCATTGCAGCTAAAGATGAAGTGGAAGTTACACCAGATGGATGTGAAAACAACCTTCTTGAATGTGAGAAAAACCACAAGGGTTTGAAGTAGAAGACAAAAAGACTCATGTCTGTAGACTGAAGAAATCTCTATATGGATTAAAGCAAGCTCCCAGAGCTTGGTATGACAGAATTGATAGTTTCATGATGACCTTGGGATTTACCAAGAGTAAAGATGATTCTAACCTTTACTTCAAGGTTATGGATGATGAGCCAGTTATATTGCTGTTGTATGTAGATGACTTAATCTTAACTGGAGAAGAAAAGATCATCACAGATTTTAAGAAGAAGATCACTGTAGAATTTGAGATGAAATACCTAGGCCTGATGCATTATTTCTTAGGTCTTGAGGTTTGGCAGAGCCCAAATAATATCTTCCTTAACGAAGGGAAGTATGCAGTTGAAATAGTGAAGAGATTTGATATGTTGGAGTGTAAAGCCATGAACACACCCATGGAAACAAAGTTGAAGCTCCTGGTAGATACTTCGTCAGAATTGGTTGATGCTACTCTGTACTGACATATTATTGGTCCGTTGATGTATCTGATAAATACCAGGCCATATATATGTTTTGTTGTGAACACCTTGAGTTAGTATCTGGTAGAGCCCATACATGTTCACCTTGTAGCTGCAAAACCTGTGATGAGATACCTTAAGGGTACATTAGAATATGGTCTCTGTCATACTGGAGATCATGACTTCATACTGTATGGGTATACTTATTCAAATTGGGCTGGAAGTGTTTCTGATAGAAAGAGTACTTCAAGATGTTGTTTCAGTCTGGGGTCAGCCATGACTTCATGGCAGAGCAAGAAGAAATCTAGTATTTCTCTCAGCACGACAAAAGCGGAATACATCACATCATGTTCCGCCAGTCACGAATCCATATGGCTTTGGAAGTTATTGACAGGTCTATTCGATATGGAGATGGAAGACACCGTGATTCTATGTGATAACCAAAGTTGCATAAAGATGATGGAGAACCTTGTGTTCCATGATAAGTCAAAGCACACAAAGATACGATATCACTACATTCATGATATGGTGTAGAGGGGAGCTATAAAGCTCCAATATGTTGGAACAGATGAGCAGGTTGCAGATGTGTTGACCAATCCTTTGTCTTGTGTGAAGTCTGAGCACTTTTGAGAGAAGCTTGGTGTTTTCCGAAAGGACCTCACTCGAAAGGGGGAGTGATGTTGATGATACTATATTATCCTGACCAACAACGGGTAGCTCCATTAGGATTTTTATATCCTAGGGGATTGATCATCCCTGGGCAGATCTCGAAGGTCCGGTAAGGATGGTCTGTCAGAGTACATGTGCATGTATATGGCAGTTGTGGTTAGTAGTGGTAGCTCTGTTAGGATTTTATATCCTAGGGAATCTTTTGATTCATGGGTAGATCCCGAAGGTTCGGTAAGGATGGTCTGCTAGAGTACCATGTGGTAGCTTTGTTAGGATTTTATATCCTAGGGAATCTTATGATTCCTGGGCAGATCCCGAAGGTTCAGTAAGGACGGTCTGTCAGAGTGCCACAAAATGTTGTTATTGCACATGCCTCATTTTGTTGCCATATGATGATGATGTTGTTATCTCAGCCTCGTGCTGATGATGTTGATGATGATGTTGTTATCTAAGCCTCGTGTTGATGATGTTATATCAGCCTCGTGATGATGTTGTATCAGCCTCGTGTTGCTGTTGATGTTTTATCAGCCTCGTGATGTTGATGATGATGTTGTATTAGTGTTATACTAATTGATGTTGATACAGAGGATGATGATGATGCTACTCCAGCTCCATGCTGTGAATGATGATGTTATTGATGATGAGAAAAACTTTCGATGATTTATAGATGCGCCAATCAGTTTTCCATATGTTGATGATGTTGTTGCCGTCTCTCTCTCCTGATGATGTTGTATTGGGTTATGTTAGTATAATACCCTTCTTGGTAAGGGGGAGTGTTGAAAAATTGTAACTACGAAGAATATTCTAATTATAATTAAGTTATTTTATATAGATCAAATCCCCTTTTGTGGATTGATCATGTCGGGTCTTGTATAAGACCAAATCCCCTTTTGTGGATTGGTCAAACCATAGTTATATGGTGTTATTCGAGAAGTTGACCCCTAGGGATTAATAAAGTGTTTTAGCCACTATTGGGAGAATTCGGCCCCGCTTGGTGAAAAGACACAACCCTAGCGCCCCTCAACTAGTATAAATAAGAGAGGATGGGGCCTCATTCTCTCACTCACTCAGTCACTCAACAAGTGCGCATCTTTTGGAGGTAGCTGCAGTTGTAAGAAGAAGGAGAGAGATAGTCACATGCATAGTCTTGGATATTCTCTAGTGTTTTGGTCTTTATCTTGGCATTGTATTGACAATCTATATTAAGGAAGTTTTTGTTGGGTTTTCTCCCCCATGAGGGTTTCCTAGGATAAAATGTTGTGTACCTTGTGATTGTGTTTCTTTCATTGATCCTATTCATGCTATTATCTTTGAAAAGCATTAAAACTTAACACTTAGGTCGCATCAAGTTCTAATTCCCTCCCATGTTAGGAGATAAACCAACAAAGTGGTAGACAAACTAGCTAACATCAAAGTCTATTGCTCAAAAGAGGATTTACTCTGCAATTCCTCTTAGCACAGGGATCACCCCACTCTCTTGGACTGTACCTCCCTAGTGCAATTGAGTGATTCCCCCCTGGATGGGGTGTCACCAAGAGAATATCCCCCGTGTCATATTACCCTGCACGTCGATCACTCACCACCTGACACATTGCTTCACACGCCCGTCTTGTGGAGGATGTCACCCGGTGGCCGCCAATTCAGGGAATTCAAATCCCACTACACTTAGCTTTCTCTCATCATAGAGGAATGTTTTTGGTTAGTACGAGGATGGTTGGTGGCATTAAATCCAGGGATGCACCTTTCAACAAGGCATTAAAAACCATGCCTTTCAATACATAATTAACAACCATGAATTTCCTTGCGCGAGGGGAATTAAGGCCACTCAGAGTTGGGGGAACTGTCATTTTGCATGTTTCCTCCTCTAGATGCATCACGGGGGAAAGGAAGAACTTTGGATCAGTTCCTATCACACCTGAAACTCTCCCTCTCTACATTTGTCATGTCGAGGCAACATGGGCGCTCGAAGAGGGGCAAAGGTGATTACATACTAGTGGGAATTTTTTGGTTCTGGTTTTGGTTTTGTAACAATTTGTGGACATCATTTTTTGGTTTTGTAATAATTTTGTGGACATCGAAAGAACAAACCTGAGAATTCTGTCAGGACGAAGTCAGTTTCCCATGGTGGTGGCTCTATCTCAGGTGAAAACTGACTATTTTGTAATGGTCTTTCATGGAAGGTAACACAAGCTCACTTATTTACCATATATATATATATATATATATATATATATATATATATATAAAATCACATTTTTTGCAAAATTGTTAGAAAATTTTGAATTACTTGTGAATATTTTAAATATTTTTTTGCAAGGAGAACAATATTATTAATGTATAAAAGAAGAATGAGAAATCCAACTATGTTAATACCAAGAATATCCTTCCTCTAAATTTTTAATCAAACTTAATCATATTTATAAAATTATTTATATATTTTAAAATAAAATTTATTTTGAATTTTCAATAATAATATACTTAATCAAGCTTAATCATATTTATAAAATTATTTATAAATTTTAAAGTGAAATTTAATTTAAATTTTCAATAATAACATATTCAATCAAACCTAACCATATTTATAAAATTATTTATAAATGCAAAGTGGAGGAGGTGGGCTTGTGGAGAAGGAGAAGAAGGTTCACTATTTGGGAAACTATTTGGGATGTTCATGATAGACTAAGTATGCTTTTAAAGGAGACTTGTCTTCGAACATAGAATATACTTTGATAAAAACATTTGGATAGACACTACAAGGATCCCTGAATTTACTGCTACGTCATCACGTCGTCGTTCTTGCCGGATTTCGTAAATATTAGTTGTCCATGAAAGCATATGCGACAGTTCACTGTCGGATCGATGTGTCTTGCATAAAAGGAAACCTTCCAGACACTCTACACTTCCAGAAAACACGTGGGGTATGGCGGTAACGGTGGGCCCCGGCGGCGGTTAACGTTGACCAGAGGTTTTTCGTCGGCAGAAGAGGGCCGCCGCTTGTATCTCTATTAATGGATTGCATTGAAGACGGATTGAAGTGTGGGGATTGAAGGCGGTTGTAGTTGTTGGGTGTTGTGGATTCTCCCACAAAGCTCACGAAATGTAGGGTTTCATGAATGAAATTGTGGGGAGAATCTCAGTTGGGTGAGAAGTTTCAGATCTTCGATAAAGAAAAAGATTATGTTTCTTCCTTCTGCTTTTGGGTTTTCAGTGTCATTAACACGCTATTGTTTGATCCTTGATCTTTGTTAGTGTCACAAGTTCAAAATACTTGTTTGATTCTTGATCTACTCCAACTTTGAAAGAGATTTTATGACATAGCGAGAGAGATGAAGAATTATCTCTATTCCTTTCTTAGGTTTCGTGAGAAGCACCATCGAAATATGTCCATGGAAAGTCTTTATTTATGCCTGCTTCAATTGATTGTCTAACAAAATGATTATCTTGGAATTGAGGAGAAGCACATAGAATATCTAGGCCTTCCACATCAACTTTAAGTGGTATTTAGTATCCTTGTCCTCAAACAATTTTGAATTTATGGCCAACCAAATTTCCCATGCAATGTTTTATGGAAGAACTTTAAATATCCTTGCTTCTCTATTTAAACACTAGATCCTAAGAGCCTCCTCAATGGAGTTCCCAATCCATACATTCTCCATACGTATCATTCCTTTCACTTCTTTCCAAACATGCTTTGCAAAAGTGCAAGTCATGATTATATGTGAATTTGTTTCATCTTCTTGTTTACATAAACAACACTAGCTTGACTAGAAATGTTCTTCATCTTCGAGATATTCCATGTAAGAGATTTATTGTTCAACAATAATCACATGAATATTTTGGATTTTGTTGGACATTTAAATTTCCAAACTATTTTCACCACCAAACCTATCTATCTGCTCTTCTCTCAACAACCAACACTTTATACCCAATTCTTGGAATATAGTCCTCTATAGGATTTAGTGATCATTCAATTTGATCTTCTTCACCCCTTAGTCTTACAAAAAAATATTTTAGGGTGGTAGTATACCTATGCCATATGATTTCTTCCTCTCTTAGACCAATCTCCCTCCAGGTAGCCAATTATGTTTCCATAAGGTAGTCCTCTCCCCACTAGCTACCTGCCTTAATGTATACAATCCCTTGTCTTTAATATCTTGAATCATATGAGGAGGTATCCTGTGAATCCCCCCACTCCCAATCCATGGATATAGACCAATTAGTACTTTGTCTCCCTTTCCAACATACCATACCAAAGAAGTTCCAACAAGAGGAAAAGTTGTAATAATTACTTTCTAAATGATTGAGGCATTGTGTATTCTCTTTATGGGTATCATAACCCAATACTCCATTGTGTCAGGAGCTATATACTTATCTTTAATAAATTGATCCTACAACACTTCACTTTGGATTAAATACCAAACATTATTTGCAGCCAAGGCCTTGAAAAATAGGAATATGTTCTTTAAACCTCAGCCTCCTTGTGCCTTTGGAACTGTATATTTTTTCCAATAAACTAGAGAAATACCTTTTTTTCCCTTGATCCCCTAACCAAATGAAATTATAACATAATTATATTCTAATCCTTTCTAGAACGAAATAACTTCTTTTGGGATCCATGCAAGTTACATCCAATACATTGGAATTGCTTCTAGGATAAATTTAACCAAAACTAGTCGACCCCCTCTTGGTAACAACCAATTGCGCCATAAATTTAGTTTTTTCTCCATCTTTGCTATTAGCTATTACTAGTCATGCCTTTTATATAGATTTTACTTTAATTGGAATCCCAAATATTTCAACATGATATTAAACCAGAAACCATATTGAAAGGTAACATTCCTTTCTCTCTCAAGGATACCCCAAAGAGATATCGTTGATTTTTCTATATTAATCATCATACCAGTGGATAAACAAAACAGTTCAATGATTTTATGTTTATTTTCTCAACCACTCTCCTAGAACCTTCACATAATATGAGAATATAATCCATATACAACAAATGAGTAACATAAGACGGACTACCTACATTTATGCCTTTAAAATTTCCATTCCCAGTGGCCTCCTTTATCAATCTATTCAATCCTTTAGCTACTAAAAGAAAGAGGAGTGGGGATACTCAGAACCCAAGTCTAAGTCCTCTCTCTGGCTTGAAGAAGGGAAATTATGCACCATTTATTAGTATAGAAAGAAAAAGAAATATATGTGATGCTATTCATCACCTTGAAACAAATTGTGGACAAAATCCCAAATGAATTAGCATTAATTGTAAATAGAGCCAGTTGACCCTATCATATACTTTTGATAAGTCCAATTTTACTACCATAGCTTTTAATTTTTTTACTTTGATTGAATTAAACCCTTCTTGAATCTTGAGCAACTCCCCTTGCCTAATGAATTTGTCTCCTCTCCAAAAATCCAACAAAGTTTCAATATTGTCTTGGTGTAGATTTAATTTGCTAATAGAATTTGGATTTAACATTGTTAAAAGCTTAGTTATAAGAAGAAAAAAAAGATCAATCCCCCAATAACAAAATCTCTAGAAAAAATAATTTGGCCTTGAGAAAGTAGTGTAGTTCCCTCCCACCCTAGAGAGAAACCAACTATTCTCCTCTTGCGACAAGGTTCTCTTTACAAGACTCTCTAACGAATGGATGGAAACTATTTCTTTACCAACACTTGGGGATCAACTACATAGAGGGTACTAGTTTTCAATAAGGCTGGTTGGCTTGAGAAACTCCCATGAATTCAAGGTTGGAGATACACATTTAATACACATAAGGGGTTGGTTGCGGCTAAATAAAGATATCAAGTTTGTATTGGACCACTGAGAAATATCTGGCTGAATACGAGGCGAAACTAGAATGAATATCAATCCATTCAGGTGGGGATCGAAGCTTGATCTATTGGTTGGGACCATATCCTCATCATTAATGGAAGGACTGAAGCATGAAGAGTGATAAGGAAGGGAAAGGCAAGTTTAGATTAAAGGAAGGGTCGACTGATCTCTTTAGTGACTATTATCTTTCTTGACCAAAGCACTCAAATAACGGGAGAGGAAGGTTGGTTGTGCCTCGTGGGGTTATCGACATTAAGGTAAGGCGGGGGTTCAACTCAATAGTGACATGATATGAGTCATTCTTGCTACGAATTGTTGGCTTGAAATAGTTTTTCTTATATTTGAACATTGCATTACATAAGCTACTCACCCACAAATCAAACATACTTTGCTCCCTTTATTTTTTGCATATAAAATTCTAGAAATTCCAGTGGAGTAATAGAATACATCGTTCAATTTTAAACAATCCCTTTTACACTTAAAATCTAGATCCCCAATATTTGAAGCTTCAACCTCTCCTTGTTCTCACTCATGAAATGTTTTTCCAATGAATTAATTCAATATTTAACTCTTAAAACTATATATATATATATATATATATATCCAATGAATTAATTCAATATTTAACTCTTAAAACTATATATATATATATATATATATATATATATATATATATATATATATATATATATATATATATATATATATATATATATATATATACTTTATGTCTTCTTTTCATAAGTCGATTCTCATTGTGTGTGTGTTAAATAAGCATCTAAAATATGAGGAGAAAGTCATAAAAAAGGAGAAAACATGATTATTTGAAACCTCACCCATCAGTGGCTTCTTACTTTATACAACTCTGAGAGTGGGAAAGTTGTTCATTTAATCCCATCTCTGAGTCACCGATAAAGCCTTGTCATTACTGCACAATATCCTCCTCTTTCACCCTAATTTCTTTAGCTTGAAACAAACCAATGGAAAGATTCAGAGGGGCTACTAAATTGGTTCCACCTACAAATATTGAAACTATATCATGCAATGAGACTTTTTTCAAGAGATTTATATTTTTTTCTATGACTTCCCATGATACCTATGATATATTTTCCTCTTTTCCTTTAATATTCTATTTGAATATAATTACTAATTATATGTTGGTTAAGGGCGTGTGAACTTCCAGAGATTCTTTGTACTTCCAATCTTTTGTCCATCCTTCACACATTTTGACTGAGATATACAACACATCTTGGATGTCAATCACATGGAATTCACCTCTTCTCATAACCCTTCTCAAATTAGAAATATCAAAGAGAACAGACCAATTAGAATGATAATGCCAGCTAGCCATGGAAAAACACTAAGCTTGATTTCTCCCAACTTCATATTCAAACCTATACCAACTTAGAAGACTTAGTTTACCTATGTCAAATTCCAAAGAACCTAAAGTTTTCTTTATAGAAAGTGAGAAGAACAACATTGAATTTCAATATGGGGGAAATAATACTACCTCTAAGATGCCTTCAAACACTAGCCTAACTTTGCAGGAAGGGATTATACTATATCTCTTCCCCCTTTGACCAATTATGAAGATGACAATAAGTAGAATCTTGATGTCTAAAACATTAAAATGACATCCAAATCTCCATCCCATTATCTTTTTGATATCAACATTCAATGTAAATAAGAATGAGTATGTGAGTACACCATCCCATAGGGGCTTTAATGCCTGACAATTCACCAAACAATAAATTCACCACTTGTCACTCTCCATTGAATGCATGGGAAATTTGGATGTTGGGATATGTTTTATGAGAGATAGCACAAGACTAATCTCCCACCATTCATCCTAAATTTTTCCACTTAAATTTAAACCACTTCATTGGTTTGAAGTCTATTGAGGAGTTGCGATCTCATAGAACTTGAAAGAAATCAATGCTTTTATAATTTTTCACTATTGCTTGAGACCTATAAATGAGCCTACATGTATGAATATCTTATGTGATTAGAAGGTTGTGCATATGTATGATTATAATTGTGGAGTCTCCCACCACTATGATATGGTTTATCTCTATATCATCCATATCATCCACAAATATTAAAGGAAACAATGTTTAACTTATAAGTACGTATATAAAATAACATTTTCTAGTTTAGTCAAATTCCTCCCATAAGATTGTATTCATGTTACATTATCTAAGCCATGTACGAAGTTTAAATGTTTTTTTTTTCCTTTTTTTTTCCAAAAAAAAAA
>SNQJ01S0029622.1:116756-142169 GCA_010110895.2 Picea sitchensis | reverse complement strand
GTTGTACACCATTCATATTTTCCTATTAGGCCTCGTAGAATTTGACTTATACAAGTACCTTTTCAAAAATGGATTCATAAAACTACTCTAGATGATTTTGATCTTTGTCCCGCGAAAAGAAATTGTTTTTTCTAATTTTACAAAAAATTCCAACCCCAAAAAAACATTTCCCACTTAATAGTCCCTCTATATTCTCAAACCTTGTAACAAAACCAGAAAAAATAAATAGTACATAAGTGAATTCTAGATCAAATTACAACCAAGATTAATGTGTATGAATTCATCCCTATGGTCTAGATGGTCCTTAGTAACAATCCAATCTCCATGATCCATCCCAAGCCCAAGCCCTCCTTTTGATAAACTATTAGTGGTCCCATTCCTATCCCTATAGATATGTGCAAATGAGATACGAGTGACCCCCGAATGTAGAGACAAAATATCTTGAAACAATAGTTGGAGAGTAAAATTTCTTAGAGTCTATTCCTGTCTCATCCACTTAATAACAATAAGCAAATCCCCATATATTTGTAAATGTGTTACTCTATGTTCCAAAGCCAACAAGAAAACTAGTTTGAGTGCCATAAGTTTAGAAGAATTGTTTGATCCTTAACCGACTCCAACTTTGAAAGAGATTCTATGAGATACAGACAGATGAAGAATCCCCCCTACCCCTCCCTAAGGGTTCCCCTGAGAAGCACCATCAAAGCATGCCCATGGAAAGTCTCTATTTATTTATTCCTCAACTCATTGCCTAGAAAAATGATTATCTTGGAAGTGAGTAGAAGTAGATAAAATATTAGGCCTTGCTCACCAACTTTAAGTGGTAAAGTATCATTGTCCTCAAATAGATTACAATTTCTGGCCAACCAAATTTCTTGTGCAATGTTCAAGGAAGAGCTCTAAATTTCCTTGTTTATCTATTTAAACACCAAATCCTAAGAGCCTCTTCAATGGAGTTCCCAATCCATACATTCTTCATACTTATCATTCCTTCCACTTCTTTCCAAACTTGCTTTGCAAAAGTGCAAGTCATGATAAGATGTGAATTTGTTTCCTCTTATTGTTTACAAAAACTACACTACCTTGGAATAGAAATTTTCCTTCTCTATAAGATATCCCATGTAAGAGCTTTATTGTTAAATAATAGCCACATGAATATTTTGGATTTTACTGGACACTTAAATTTCCAAACTATTTTCCACCACCAAACTTATGTATCTTCTTTTCCCATTTCAACCAACACTTTATATTCAATTATTGGAATATAGTCCCCTATAGGATTTAGTGACTATACAATTTGATCTTCTTCACCCCTTACTCTTACAAAACAAGCTTTTAGGGTGGAAGTATACCTCTACCATATGATTTCGTCCTCCTCTTTTAAACCAATCTCCCTCTAGTTAGCCAATTATGTTTCCATAAGGTAGTCCCATCCTTGCTAGATATCTTCCTTAATGTATAAAATCCCCCATATCTAATATCACAAATCATCTTGTTAGAATGTGTTAATGATTTCCTACTGGTCTTATGTACATGCCAATGAAATTTTGTAAACTTAGACCAAGTTATTCTTCAATAACTCAGTATCTTGTAAAAAGAATTTATCCCACATGCATCATGGGAATTGTTTTCCTTCCACTCTCTCATATATAATAGAGGTGAAGGATGCCCTATTGACACATTGTAGAGAAGTGAAAATGTAATGTGAGGGAATGAATATGTGTGGATGATCTTTCCTTGTAAGATTGGAAAGTTTGCTTGAGGAATGTAAGACTAGTTTTTATGGATGTTTCCCCACATTGGGGTTTTACCACGTAAACATGTGTCTCTCTTGCTTCTTGTCTCTTTGATTCACCAATTTATTGATGCTTTGTATAGGAGATTAGACTGGTTATATTTTCCTTATATGTTATTGCATATTTTCCAGATCTAACACATTTGAAAAGGTATCTTGTGAAGGCCCCCACTCCCAATCCATTTATATAAACCAATTTGTACTTTGTATCCCTTTCCATCACGCCACACCAACCAGAGGAAAAGTTGTAATAATTGATTTCCAAATTATTGAGGCTTTGTTTATTCTATTTATGGGTACCCTAACCCAATCCTCCACTATGTCAAGAGCTATATGCTTATCTCTAATAACTTGATCCTACAACCCTTCACCTTGGATTAAACACCAAACATTATTTGCAACTAAGGCCTTGGAAAATAGGAATATATTCTTTAAGCCTCATCCTCCTTGTTCCTTTGGAACCATGATTTTTTCCAAGAAACTAGAGCAGTGCCGTTTTTTCCCATGATGCCCTGACCAAATGAAACTATAACATAATCTTCTAATCCTTTCTAGAACATTTTTTGGGATCCATGCAAGTGGCATCCGATACTCTGAAATCGCTTCTAAGATAAATTTAACCAAAACTCTTCGACCCCCTCTTGATAACCATTGATTGCACCATAAATTTAGTTTTTTCTCCATCTTTTCTATCAATGATTGCTAGTCACGCCTTTTATACAGATTTGTCTTTAATTGGAATCCCAAATATTTCAGCTCGATATCAAAATCAACCATATTGAAAGGTAACACATGAGTAATGAAATTTATTTCCCTTTGAGGGATACCCAAAAGGATTATCGTTGATTTCACTATACTAATCCTCATACTGGTGGATAAACAAAATAGATCAACGATTTCTTTGATTTCCTCAACCACTCTCCTAGAATATTCACATAATGAGTAACATAAGATGGATAACCTACATTTATGCCTTTAAAACTACCATTCTCAATGGCCCCCTTTATCGATATACTCAATCCTTTAGTTACTAAAAGGATTGTTTTGGGAGCTCCATGTTTTCCTAGAACCATGGAGCTCCCAAAAGAATCCTCTATCAATCCTCAATTGAGTTGAAGAAAATGTGTTATAACCTCGAGCTCCCATGTGAACAGTGGGAGCATATCCCAAGGTGTGGTCCCATGTTCTTTTAACCCATTTTATAAGCTCAGGTTCTTAGTATCTCTTAGCATAAAAATGCCCAATGATGACTTATTTCGTATAAAGGATCACACTATCTCTATGCAAGATTGAGTTTACCATAACCTTCATCTTTTTCTCTTTTTATGCATCCATTGCTTCCTTTTTCTAATTTGTTTCTGTAGCTTTTATGGAAGATGGTCAATAAGCGAGGTGAAAGAGGTGTTATTAGGCAAGTTCTTTGGATGAGGAGAAAACTACACATATTGAGGAGGTTCAAATAATAAAGTAAAAGGATTAATTTGCTCAAACTGATTAACTATAGTGGATCCTCCTTTGTCTCAAATGGGAATGTCAAAACTACATAAAATGGAGACAAACTTTATGCCAAGCGAGTGGGATTAGTACCCCACCTAGTTCACTTGCTCAATATTACCTGGATGTAAGAGAGTTCTTTATGAAGAGGGAAACTGGGATGTGTGGTATGAAGCTATGGGATTTACATGTTTTCGCAAACATCTTTCTTAGGCATGTCATCATTACCTCAAGTATGGTGATGAGTTTACTTACCTCTCGTTAATGGCTTTTAGATGTCGTATTTGAATCCAAAGTAAAAACACTAACACCTCTTTTTTTTCCATATATAATCCAATAAGATATGAATTTATAGTTTGACAAAAAAATGGTGAAATAATAAAGTAGTTAAATTATTAAAAAAACCTAAATAATAAAATAGTAAAATTAAAAAAAAAAATCCATTAAAAAACTATTAAATAATGAAATAGTAAAATTATAAAAAAAATTCTATAAACTTTTTTTAATAACTCAATTATAAATAATGTCATCTTTAATTTAAATTTTATTTTCAAATCAATAATTTTATTTATTTATACATTATTTAATTTATAAATAATTTTAAATAAATATAAAAAATAAATAAAATTACTCGATGATTTAATCAAAGCATCAATTTGACCCATTTCATAGACTTTACAATTTTAAAAAAATACACATAAATTCATTCGTGCAGAACATTCTAGACTATAATGAATAATACTTTGATATGAGATATTCCTACCTCACTCTCCTTTCATTTCTTTCAATGTCAATTATGTTAGGTTTTTAAGATGAGTCAACTGTTCATACATTCTTCCGTGTTTAAGTCAATTTTGGACATGTGAACACCCACAAATAACATGTTTCATTTGTTCATATTTTCAAAATTCCGTAACAAAGTAAATGTAATCAAGAATATGTAATCAAGAATAGGAAAACATTTTAATTTGTTCATATTTTCAAAATTCCGTAACAAAGTAAATGTAATCAAGAATATGTAATCAAGAATAGGAAAACATTTTAACTGCAACATATTTGAATATAGTTGTATAATCAAAATGATCATAAACAAGTTAAATGTACAAATTATCATGATCACACTACCAACCTTCCTAACTTCTTAATTCAACAAAAGAATGGTGATCTTGGAAAGCTTCTCTTAATGTTTTTCGAGCACAGAAACAAAATTCTAAAGAATCACAAGTAATCACTTACCCTCTTAAGGTCCGATAGACCAATTAAGTCTTAGTGGAAGTTAATCATCATCATCATCATCATCATCATCATCATTTTAATTTAAAAAGTTTAAATGTATCTACTTTTTAACTAATTCTTACCCACATTATTTATATTATTTATAAAATAGAAATAATTTTTAATTTAATTATTATAAAAAATTTAAAAAACTTCAACATATTCCCAATAATTTTACTATTTTATCATTTTCACTACTTAGATGGTTTAACCATTTTTTTTTATTTCATCGCTCTATCGTCAAACTATAAACTTATATCTTTCCCTTTTATAACAAGTGTTGCATGGCAGTGTAGTCCCTGCCGGGTTGGAATGGGAATAAATGCACTGCTATGGCGGGACCGAGGGAGAATTAGAGGCCCGAAGCAACAGATGGAAAGAAAAACTACAGGGGACACGTGGCAAACAGCATGAAGTATAGGTGGTATCCATGTAGAAAATGATTTGTGCCACTGTGCAACATGCCAACCATAAGACGTCATGCTGCTACATGACCTGGGGAGAATGTCACTGCGGGAGTAAGGCTGGAACCCCGAAGAGCCGGAGTCCCAAATTCCCAAATTAGTTAATCATAATATTATATTAATATGGGGTTAACAAGTAATTAGTGAGAAAGTGACTTTGTGAGGGGACAAAGTAAGCAACACGCATTTCATTCTATTAAACAGATCATCTGGCTTTTCTGTCTCTATATGTGTTTAGGATAAATAAAGTTATATGCAGTGGACAAGAAACACATTTTTTTTTTTTTTGAAATTGTGTCAAGTGTCGAAGATTCTTTGGTTTTCTTGTGTGACCTCTGTGTTTGCTAGTTTTTCCTATACATTTGCAGAGGTTGATCTGCAATTTCTCTCTAGGAAGAGGTCATCTTTGTATAGCACCAACTGGGCATTTCAGTATAGTACCAACTGGTATATTTGCAACATGTCTATCCAGTTGATTGTTTTTATTTGGGAAAGATAAAAAATTTCGAAGGTTTCTATTTATGCGGATATTCTTGCAGATTAATCTGTTAGCACCAAAACGACAACCTAACGAGGATGCCAATCCTACTGCGTTTTTTATAGATGTGATACTCCTCTTTAAATTTTTTCATGGGGCGTGTATAGTTCAAATGTGGGACTTACAAAATTTTCGTCATAATGACTTGAAGCAATACAAAAGGATAAAAAATGTTTTTTTTTTTTTTGAAATAAAGGTTCCTGGAAGATAGGACCGGGAATCACACACATTAAACATTCAAATTAAATAAACACAATTTTGCTGACATCCATCATAGTTGAAGATAAAAATTTCTGAGCACATAAAAATAAAAGAAGATGAACGATATGCATAAAGAGAACTAATTTAGCATTCCGAAAACAAGGTTACAAGGCACCATCGAGATTGTCCCGAAGTAGTTTTCTTTGAAATTTATCAAAAAACAATAATGTATGTTACATATTTCTGGAAATTTAAATACATTTGTCATATAGACTGGGATTGGGGCTCCCGCGGACCATAAAAGAAATAAGCACAAGAAATGGGATTGTAGAAAGAAGAAATGGGCGACGGTAGAGAGCAAGACTTGAAAAGAAGAAATTGGAAGTTATCAGTCTTTGGCTAGACATTTCTATTTACAGAGGTGGAATAACTAGATTGATAAAGAAAGAAAGATGTGATCAGTATAGACTTACTATGATGGTATCTATTTCTCCCTTTTCTATTTGTTTACTGATGCCTTTTTATTGCTCTCATCAATGACCACTGGAATCATGCCAACTGTTTGTTTCCCTTCGTCGATGAGCTTGTCGATTGCCCTTTGGAGCCATTCTTCAATGTAGCTTCTCATGGGGGGCACGTTGATCTCATCCCGGATTTTTATGTTGAAAATCTCGTTTTCTAATTCCCTTAGATCGATAGAAATATTACACAAAGCCTATTCAATTTCTTCATTATGCACTAAATAGTCCACTAGCCAGTTGTCCACGTCATCTTGACCATATTCAAGGATGTCGTAAAACTTTTCTAAAGACAACCCCTTTAAAATATGAACTTGTTCATCGAATGCTTGCTTGGTTAAGGACAAGGACTTGAGGATTAAGTTGGGGTCTTGGACCTCGTTGGTACTTCTGACTAAGTCTATTTCGGTCAGCTTTCTGAATAATTCTTCTTTCTCTGATATGACTTGTTCACATGATTCGACAATGAGATGTAGGTTCTTAACATTCTCTTTCTAGCATGCTTTTAATTGTTTGATCCGGTTTGGGGAGGGGAGATCTTCTTGTCTTTTTCTCAGATCTGAGATGTTGGTGACATGGTTGCCAAAAGGGATGACTGTCTCTAGATAGAAACGTTCTTCATTTTTTAAATCCGCTGGCAATTTTTCGTGCAAAGCATGTTCCCTCATTCCAAGGGAAGCTATATTTCATGATTTTTCCTAGGCTTGAGTAATTAGCTCCATTCTTTTCTTGATATTCTTCTCCACATAGCCTCTACACGATGTGAGGAGGCTGGAGGATTCTTTTAACTTGGCTACAGGGGTGGCAGACACAGTTATTGTTAAAGGACTAGCAAGCAATGGGATAGCAATCAAAGCTTCCTCCAATTCCTTGATTTGGTCCTTCAGTCTAGCACTCTTCAGTTCAATGCCTCCAATGGAATCATCAAGAGAATCTCTGGTTGCTCAGTGAAGTCAGGATATTTGGGACGGTTGCATGTTCCTAAGGTTAATCTCTAAATGAGATTTCCCTTTCTTATTTCTTACATCTCTCTTTTCAATAATTAAATTTTTAGATTGGTTGTAAAAACAATGATCTGGAATACGAAGGATTCATCTTCGTAAAAAATGTCGGTCTCAACTATTTCCATTATGGAACTATGGTGGATCACGTCTGCGGGTTGATCAATGTTGCAAAATACTTTATCCAGATCAGTCTCAAGTTCCATGTCCTTAATTTTAGTTTCGGGCTCTTCCGCTTGCCCTACAACGTTTTTTCTCTTCTTCCTCACGGAAAGCTTGTGAGAAATATCAATTTTACCATGAGGAGGGTTCTTATCTCCTCGTCCATTTGAATAATTATGGGTTGCTTTCTTACTAGGGTGGTTCATTGGAGTGATGCTCTATGACATCATACTCTTGGGAGTGCTAGCCAGGGATTGGACACTTTCTCACTAGGGCCTTTTCCCTGTTGTTTGTACAATTTAGTTGTGCTTTGCAATGTCTCTATGTCACCATCGTGAGGAGCAAGAGTGTTGTCATCATTGTCTCTGTCTTCGTTCAGATGTGTATGGATAAAAGAGTTGCTAAATCCAACTGCTAGTAAATGTTATAGAAAAATCCCATTAGGGTCGAACCCTCTTATCCTTTCAGCATATCTTAGGTTCAAGTTGTTGAAATGGCTTGCGAATTCGTCAATCTTGTTGACGTTTATGAACACGAAGTCCCTGAATTTCCAAGGCAGCGGAATGAACTGCTTTTTTCTCTTCTCATGGAAAAAATGCAACTAGTAGTTGTATTGCCTTGCTATTTCTATAACAAGCATCATGTTCATGATGTGACATGGAAGGAAAGCATAATTTTCCTTGGATCCAAAAATCATTATTACAATGTAATTTTCCATTTGTTCAAGTGTCCCCTTCCTGTCCAAAAACTTGGTTGCTTGGTCAGACATCCGGGAAGCATCCTTTCCTAACAATAAATCTTTGAAAACAGAGACAAATTCATTAAAAACCTCATAAAATAATGGGAGGCCTTGTGCCTGCACAAGGCCTGGTACAAGAAGGTTACTGGGTCGAATTCCTAGTTTACCTTCTTGGACATAGACAGTTTTGGAAACAGACAACAATGTTGTATCATGAAAACCAAGTAGGATGACATATAAAATTTCTTCTCTTCTTTGAATTGTGACAATTGGGAATATATTTCAATGGAAATTAGCTTCCCCCAATAAAAAATGGATTGTTCCTTGACTGTGAAATACAAAATATAAAGAACCATGTGGTAAATGCTTGTTGTGGATTCATGTCCTGTTATTCTTGTAAACAATCAGGAAATTTCCCGGAATGGATTTCTAAAAGAACTAACTTGCAACTTTGTGATATCTTCAGGAACTACTTTTGGGTCTTCCACGAACTCGAGTAAGAGGTCCAACCCGTTATCATGATTTTTTAGGAACTGCTTGCAGTCTTGTCCTCTAAAGGTAAATGTTGGCTCCGACAATCTTAACATCTTGCAAAAGACCTGAGGTGACAAAGAAACAAGAGAGTGGTCCCACAGTGGAATAATTCTTTGGCTTGAAATATATTTTTCGGCGCACCAAGAGACCACCTCCTTATAGTCAAAAACTTCAGGGACACAACCTACACGAGCAATTCCAGAGGTCCAAATTATTTTGTTTTGGGCGGAACATGATGAACAATAAGAGTATGCCCTGGACCACTAGAAGTTCTGGTCCTCATGCCCGAAGATGTTCACTATATCTCCATAGAACTGATGTCAAGCTGCTGCCATAAGTTTACGAGAACTTCTATTTGCTCCAGACGATGTTTGAAATGAATACTTGGAAGGGATAATATAACCCTCCACAAATCTTGGTCCAATGTCTGTGAATGGGAGATCTCCCCGATCCTTTTGCCCATTAATGACAATCTCAACGGTTGTTGCATGATGAGTTGTTAGCATTAAAGATTAGTAATTTCATACTTAGAGTGCGAAGGTGGTGGGTACGACGAAGAACAATTAAGGATTGGAGATTTCGTGAACCCGCCAACATGACAACCTGTGAAAGACATTCCATGTTGTTTGAAATGAATAATCGGAAGGGATAATATAACCCTTCGCAAATCTTGGTTTAATGCGTATTAATGGGAGATCTCCTCGAGTGTTTCATTCATTAATGACAATCTTTACGGTTCCTGCATGATGAGATGTTAGCATTAAAGCTTACTAATTGCATATTTAGAAAGAAGTATGAAGGTGGCGAGGATGGGGAAGTGGAATTAAGGAATGACTAATTATTGAAAGTGGTCAGTCGGGATTCAAAACAGGGTTACAAGGTATAACCAGGAGAGGTGAGGGCCCGATGGTCAAATTGTATGTCTCAGAATTTTTGAGTGCAAAACGCATAACATGAAAGAGGGCATGATGGGGCAATCCAGTGGTCAATTTGTATATCGCAAAACTTCGGGTATTGTTTGTAGGTCATGGAACATTGGAAGCGTAGTCATGAGCCCATCTATCTGGGAACCCGCAATCGAAAAAGTGGCTAAGTATGGAATAGGGAAACGATAGGTCGCACTCGTTTTCGCTAATATATTGAAATTTGTAATAGATATCCCATCACCTGGAAAGATATTTTCTGCATGTTTCTGGACAAGTTGTGTAGCGATAGTCAATGTGACTGTCTCCTCGAGCCTTTTTCTTATTAATGATGATATTTACGGTTGTTGCATGATGAATTGTTATCATTAAACCTTAGTTGTTGCATACTTGGAAATAAGTGTGAAGGTGGCGGAAATAGGAAACAGTGACTAGGAATTAGAGATTTCATGAACCCGCCAACCCGAGGATCTGCGAAAGAGATTCCAAGAAATGGCCAAGTATGGAAAAGGATCGGACGGGCTTCAAACTAGGGTGACAAGGGTTCCCTGGGAGACGTGACGCCCCGACGGTAAAATTGTATGTCTCAGAACTTTTGAGTGTAAAATGTGTAACACGAAAGAGGGGATGATGTGGGAGTCCATAGTCAATTTGTATATCGCGAAATTCTGAGAGATCTCCTTGAGGATTTCTCTCATTAATGGAAATATTTATGGTTCTTGCACGACGACCTGTTAGCATTAAAGCTTACTAATTGCATAGTTAGAAAGAAGTACGAAGGTGGCGGGGACGGGGAAGAGAAATTAAGGAATGGCTAATTATCGAAAGTGGTTGATCGAGCTTCAAAATAGCGTTACAAGGTATAACCAACAGAGGTGAGGGCCCGAAGGTCAAATTGTATGTCTCAAAATTTTTGAGTGCAAAATGCGTAATACAAAAGAGGGCATGATGGGGTAGTCCAATGGCCAATTTGTATATCATGGAACTCCCAGTATTGTTTGCAAGTCGCGAAACATTGGAAGTGCAATATTGAGCCCGCCTGTCCAGGAACTCGCAATCGAAAAAGTGGCCAAGTTTGGAATAGGGAAATGACAATTTGGACACGTTTTCGCTAATATATTGAAATTTGTAATAGATATCCCATTACCTGGAAAGATCTTTTCTGCCTGTTTCTGGACAAGTTGTGTAGGGATAGTCAGTGTGATTGTCTCCTCGAGCCTTTTGCTTATTAATGACGATATTTATGGTTGTTGCATGATGAAATATTAGAATTAAACCTTAGTTGTTGCATATTTGGAAAGAAGTGTGAAGGTGGCGGGTATAGGAAACAATGACTAGGAATTGGATATTTCGTGAACCCGCCAACTCGGGGATCTATGAAAGAGATTCCAAGAAATGGCCAAGTATGGAAAGCGGTTAGACGAGCTTAAAAATAGGGGGACAATGGTTCCCCGGGAGATGTGAGGCCCCAACGGTCAAATTGTATGGCTCATAACTTTTGAGTGAAAAATGTGTAACATGGAAGAGGGGATGATGTGGGAGTCCAACAGTCAATTTGTATATCGCAGAGGTTTGGGTGTTGTTTTTAGGTCACGGAACAATGGAAATGCAATCTAGAGCCCATCTTCCTGGGAATCCGTGATAAAAAAAGTGGCTACATATGGAATGGGGAAGCGGTCGGTTGGAGCCATGATATAAAGCATGAGTAGAAATGTGAACCCGTGAATCCGTCAACCTGCACAGTTAGACATTTTTGGAAAAACGACTAAGTAACCAGAAAGAAAAAGTAGAGGGGAAAAAGAAAGAGGAATTCGGTTAAGTATAGAAGAGGGAAAAGAAGGGGATAAAAGAGAGTGGGAAAATAGAAAAGCAGAGGGAAATTTTTGTAAGTGGGAATTGGTCTCAAACAAGCCCCATTGTTGCAAAATCATCATTTTCTAGTCCAATGTTTTATCCACATACTCATTTATTATTGTGTTTGTATCATTAAAAAGGGTGTGAGCAAATGAAAATATAAAATATAACTTGATTTTTGGCTATAACTATGTATAGTTGATTTACAGGTGCTATTGATGTTTGGATTTTGTAGATAACAGTGGGTTAGGATAAGTTTGCATTCTTACTATGATAAGGCCTTAAAAAAAGTAGAATAAGTAACAAGTTTTTCCAAATCAAATCTCACACAATTTTTTTTTCTCCGATCCCATAATATTCATCTTTCTTGATTCGATAATAGGGAGGTCGATTTCGTAGATTGTGCTACTTTTAGGTGACTGGGGTGTGTCAACCAATGATTTTTTGAAGATTTTTTTTTTATTGCAACCTGTGGGAGTATTGTGTTTTTTGATACATTGTTCAATGCCTTGGAATATTATTTTAAGTATTAAACTTCCTGCACGATGAGTTGTTGGCATTAAAGCTTAATAATTGCATATCTAGAAATGAACTTATTGTACTATCAACTTGACTATAAGTATAACAATGACAAACTTGAATTTTAATATTGTGGTTGATTTCATAGTCCCATTTGACTTCAGCTAGCACATATCACTTCCTTTTTTTTTTTTTTTTAAGAATATTTGTGAAGAAGAAATTTGGTAATTTCATTAATAAAGTAAAAGTGCTAAAATAGAGGCTAGAGTAAGGACAGCCAATAAAACAAAACTTCTCGGGCGGGGCCCCAACTCCCGCATCGTGAATTAGTGTTGCTATGTTCTATCTACATTACGAATGGAATTGAATGTTGATTTTAAACTGTTTGAAATTCATTTATGTTTTAATAGAAGCCTCATGCGATCGACAAAATGCATTTTCATATAATTGTTCAATGGTCCATATTTGATCAAATTACATGAGCCAATACAATATTCAATATTGTGTTTGATTTCATAGCCCCATTTGACTTCAACTAGCACATATTATTATTATTTTTTTCAAAATATTTGTGAAGAAGAAATTTGGTAATTTCATTAATAAAGTAAAAGTGCTCAAATAGAGGCTAGAGTAAGGACAACCAATAAAACAAAACTTCTTAGGCGGGGTCCCAACTCCAGCATCATCAACTAGTGTTTCTATGTTCTATCTACATTACAAATGGAATTGAATGTTGATTGTTGACAAAATGCATTGTCATATAACTGTTCAATGGCCCATATTTGATCAAATTACCTGAGCCAATACAATATTTAAGAATTACGAGACTATCAAACCATGCAAATGAGAAGAGGTGTTAAATCTAGCAAAGAAGAAACAACCAAGATTCCAAGGAAATGTTTTAATACTAAATCTATAAAAAAAATAGTGGGTACTAAATATTTATCCATAGACACCGGACTAAGTTCTTTGCATCGAAGCATTGAACATATTTTCCATAAATACTGGTAGAGGATTTACAGGGAAAAAAACATGTATACAATTATGTGTTGTTCATCTACTGCGACAACATGTAGGAGGCATCAATAAGCTCTTGAACATGCATACAAAATTGATTATCATGCTTTTTTAGGAACTCCTTGTAGTCTTCTCCTTCAAAGGTCAATGTTGGTTGTAATAATCTGAACATCTTGCAGAAAACCCAAGGTGACAAATAAATAAGAGTGGTTCAGCAGTGGAATAATTCTTTGGCTTAAAATAGTTCTCTTGGCGCACTAAGAGACCACCTCCTTATAGTCAAAGACTTCAGGGACACATCCTACATGAGGAATTCCAGAGGTCCAAATTACTTTGTTTTGGGTGGAAGGGGACCGAGAGACCACATACTTAAAGGAAAAGACTTTAGGGACACAGGTTGCATGAGAAATTCTAAAGGTCCAAATTACTTCGTTCTGGGTGGAAGGGGATGAGTAGAAGGAATATACCTTGCTCCACTGGGAGTTCTGGTCCTCAGCCCCTAAGATGTTAATTATATATCCAAAGAACAGGAGAGTGGTCACCCAATTGAATAATTCTTTGGCTTCAAATATATCTCTTGGTGCACCAAGACACCATCTCCTTACAGTCAAAGACTTCAGGGACACAACCTGCAACATGGAAAAATCCAAACCCAATCCAAAACCTTAAAAATGGAAGGAAAGGATACATCTCTGAGAGCGAGGACCTCCATCTGAGTCAAGAGAATCAAAATCTTGCGTTCATCGTCGGTTTCTTTTCTGAAACTGCTTCCTTTGGTCTTGTTAGGACCGCCATCGTGGAGCTAGGAAGTGCCCCCCATTATGGTGGATTTCAATTTGGGCACAACATATCTAGAAAGAAGTGCCAATGTGGTGGGGATAGTGAAGAGAGATTAAGCATTGGACATTTTGTGAACCCGCCAACCTGACTAGCTACGAAAGAGATTCCAATAAATGGCCAGGTATGGAAAGCGGTCAGTCGAGCTTGAAATTAGGGTCACAAGTTATACTCAGGAGACGTAAGGGCCCGATGGTCAAATTGTATGTCTTCGAACTTTTGACTGCAAAATGTGTAACATGAAAGAGGGCATGATGATGGACTTCAATGGTCAAATTTTATATTGCAGAACTCTGGGTACTGTTTTTAGGTCGCGGAACAATGGAAGGGCAATGTTGAGTAGGGCTGCCCAGGAGCCAACGAGGGAAAAAGTGGCCAAGTATGGAATGGGAAAGTGATCGGTTGGATTTGTGATATAAAAGCACGATACATATTTAGAAAAAATACTAAGTAACCATAAAGGGAAAGTAGAGGAGAAAAAGAAAGGGGAATTTGGTTGTCAATTTGTATATCGGGGAATCTGGTTGCTACTTGCAGGGGACGTAATAATGGAATCACAATGTTGAGTCTTCCTGGCCGGGAACCCTCGATCGAAAAAGTAGTTTAGTATGGAACACAGAAGCGACCGGTCGGACTCGTGAAATGAAAGCATCAGTGGAAATCTGAATGCATGTGACATACAGGCTCGAAGGGGATGGAGTATGAAATAGGGTTAAGCATTAGTGGAAATTTGGTTAAGTATAGAAGACAGAGAAAAAGGGATAATAGAGAGTGGGAAAATAGAAAAGGGGAAGGAAATTTTTGAAAGCGGGAAGTCTCAACGAAGGCCCATTGTTGCCAAATCATTGTTTTCTAGTCCAATATTTTATCCACCTACTCTTTCTTTGTGTTTGATTTACTATCACAATTGGCATACCTTTTCAAAGATTGTACTTCAGCTTCCTCTGCTGTGGCATATACGATTTCATCCTCTTGTCCAACTAATATGTTTCTTTAAATGTAGTACTTCATAAAATGCAATGGACATGAAGGTAAGTTGATACATAGAAAGACATGTAAAAAAATAAATACAGTTCTATTTATTTTAATGTAGCAGCACATGAAACACAGTTGTCATGAAGATAAGTTATTATGTAAGAAGACATGGAATTGTGTTGCACCATACCTACTAAATTTGCAAATTCCTAAATCATGGAATTGTGCAACACAATTGAATAGGAATTGTGCAACACAATTGAATAGGAATTGTGTTGCACCATACATCATTTTTTTCATGTGAAAGACACAGGCTCGATTCCCGTACAGGATAGGTAGGTACTCATTCCCAGGAAAGATGGGAATATTATTGAGGGAAAGGTGCGAAGGCTAAAGAATTCCTTATTCAATTGAGGCGTTATATTTCCACTTCGCCATATACAACAAATGATCAGGATTTAATGCTAGAAAAAATGACAACCATAGTTGTGCACACGACATTGGCATGCACATGGTGCAGAGCTCACGGAAAAAATCGGAGGAAAATTTAAGACCAATAAAGTCTGTAAGATAAGAATGGTGAATAAATACTTAAACATTCTTACCTGGTGTGGGACCTAAACCCTATAAAGTGCAAAAAACATATCCAACTGCCGGCACAGGACCCCAACCTTGCAAAGTCAAAGCAAACAAAAGAAAGCAGCAAGAAACAAACCAACGAGCAAAGAAATATATGAATGAAACTATGGTATCAAAACTTACTTGTAAATGATGAATGACATAATCGTAGGTCCAATTTAGAGTGAAAGATATCAACCCTCCAAAATGCAATAACAGGTCCTAGAACCACCCATGTTTCGTATTCTAGGTCCTTGAACTTGTTTTCTTTATAGCTTACTGAAAAAATGTTACCGAAAAAGATGGAAAATGCTTGGAAATAGTGTGCAATTTTTCTATAGCTTAGATACTATTGCACCATACCTAGCCCTTCTACACTTGATAGCACAAGAATTTGCAGCTAGAAGAGCCTTGCCTCTCCATAAGCAACTAAATAACCTCTAACAGGCTAAACAAAGGCTTTCATCTATCAGTTCAAAGTTCTTGATTAGTATCATAATATAGAAGAGCACGGACATTCCGTAGCGCCATGGTGCTACAAAATCGTCTATATAGCATGGCCTACCATTTTTCTACTTAAAATGCTACCAAATATCCTAAGATGTGTAACGATGGCGCTACCAAATTCATAGGGATATATTATAGTGGCACTACCAAATTATTTTTTGATGGCCGCTACCAATTTAGCTTGACTAGTTCAGTATTGGCGATACCTAATTGCACACAGTGATATACAGGATCGACACTACCGAATGTGCAGAGTTATTTTGCAAGGATGCTTCTCCAAGTTTTGAGTGACTAACTTAAAAATTGGATTATGAACAAATGGGAAGGTATTTTTGAAAAATGGAGGAGGTTTTTTTTCATCACATGTCAAACAACAAAAACCTCTCTCAATTTTGAAAAATGTTTTATGGTTAGAGAGATATTATACATATAAGTGGTGCTACCGAATGTGCGGAACTGTTTTACAGTGGCTCTATGAAATTTCCTGTAGCGGTCACAGTTTGGATATTCGCCTTGTTGGGAGGTTGCCACCTGTCAAGGAGGATTGAAATGGATTATCAAGGATCATTTATATGTCAAGGGAAACCTACACCTAATTTTTAGATCCATCAAAGGCCTCATGCAGTGAGGTGGAAACAATTTATTAATTACTTCCAACAAATTCCTGAAAATTAGCAGTTTGTTGGATTTTTGTCTCTTTGATTGTTTCCACCTATCTCCAAGGCTTAGAATCCAATGGAAGAGATGGGATTAGACCTCCTAAGGATATTTGGATGATATTTTCTATTTAAGTAATGAGAGAGCTCTTGGAGAAGGGTTGGATTCATGAGCCAAGAGAGGCTAGAGAGAGTAGGAGTAGGCATTTTCCCTATGTGTGTTGATTTGTAAGCCTGTAGAAATTTTATGATTGTAAGCATTACTGCTATTGGAGACTCATGAGAGCTGTGATTTCAAATTGTTATTATTTTGTTTATATATCTTCTTATTTGAATATATTTTAGATTTGAGGATCAAAGGATGCCAATGATTTAAGGATCCCTAAGCAGTAGAGGATCTATTGTATTTTTCCCATCAGTCATTGTTTATATTCAAGTATTTGTTGATTCATTAAATTGAGAGGATATCTGTTTAGTGAACATTCTATCTTATGTTTTCCTTCTTCATTCTTCCACATATCAACATATAATCTTGTTTTATGTTGAGCAGCTTTAGTGCCTTCGATGAGTAGAATGTTTGTGACTCCATTGCCCATTGGTGTAGCCTACTGATCTGCAGTTTGCTACCCTCTCCCTTTCTTTCTCCGTCTTGTTGATCCACCTATTCAAAACCAAAATTATCTTTTACATTCTGATGGGTGTTGAGCTTACACTTTAGTAGTCAAAGTGCGAATTTCAGTGCTAACATTTTTGGCACCATTGTTGGGGATGGATTTGAGCAAATTAAAAAGCTCCCTGGGAAGAACGACATTGCACAGCTCCAACTTTAGCTGGTGACTAAAGTTGGACACCTTCAAGACTGCACATTCACCATGGCGACTCCATTGTTCAAAATATGTTGGTGACTCCACTGGAATGAGACAAATTAAATGGCTATGGAGGCTATCCTGGCCAGGAGGTTTGCCCCACTCAATTTCTCAGCCATAGATGATTATCCACATCCTATGCCTCAAATTGATGAATGGCAAGATCTGTTGCCCAGATTTTATGAAGGTGAGGATGACAACCCTGTTGAGCATGTTCATGAATTTCATGCTTTGATGCAACAACTTGACATCCATCATGAAGATATCTTGATGAAATGTTCATGTATTCATTGGAAGGATATGCGAGGCAATGGTATAAAATACTCCCTGCTTCTAGTATTTCCTCTTTGAAGGACTTTCATGATGTTTTTTATTCTCATTGCAAGATTATTTATCCAGCTGAAAGACTTTTTGAGAATTGTTGTGAGGGGTATGCATCATATATTCAGGATTCAACAAGTGATTCCTCTAGCAGTGTTGATGAAGGGGATGATTGCAGAGAGAAGGACTTAGATGATGAGTTTCATGATGTTTTTTTAAATTTGAAGAACATATGCATCATTCATGTTAAAAGTTAGGTCCCCAAGAGAAAGATCAGGATGGACAGTCCATCATTTTCCTATCTCCTCCATTTCTCAATTCTTTAAGTCAAGAGGTCATCTTAGGTTTAGAGTTATTTCATCATGAGGATAGTGTTGCAGCTCGTCATGACTAAATTCATAGCTTACCATTTGTTGTTGTAATCCCTCTTATTGTTAATGAACCAATGTGCCATGATTTGCCAATCTTTGATGACTATGAGGATGTTTTCCCTGAACAACCAACTTTCCCAGCTATTGTATTAAGCCCCTTAACCATTAATAGTCAAATGGTCATTGATTTTCCTTTGTATGATGATTATGAAGATGATTTCTCTTAACAATTAGTTGAATACCTTATATCAGAGAAGTACCCTTTCCATCAAAGCAACAATAGCTTGTTTCAACCCTCATGTCATATTTTTGTTGTTGGAAAAGAAGAAAAAGATGATAATCTAAGTTTAGAAGGTGAAAATCTGAGAAATTGGGACCATAAGCCAAACTATGATGAATATCCCTCACAATCAGAAGATAAGACATAATAATTTAGTTTCCCAAGCATTTCTAATTATGATGCGCTTCCCTATCAGTCCCCTATTCCTCTTGAAGACACAATCTTGGTTTCATCAAGCAAACAAGATCAAATGCCATGTGAGCAGATGAGAGAGGTTGAAATTAAATAAAGACAAGCATCCATAATCCTTTTTCCTAATACACCTCATGACCAGGAGTGGACCAAGGCCATATGCATTGAGAATGAATCAGAAAATCAACAAGGAATGCAACAACCAAGCATAGTGGAGGAAGGACCTAATGCAATTTTTTTCCTTTTTACACAAAGCAATGTCATAGGGGCAAGTATTGATTATATTTTTTAGGATCCATTTGCATCCTGTCTGCAAGGAGCAAGTGATCCTAGGCTTACTTATTTCTTCAATAGAAAGTGTATTGCCAAATGTTTCTTTGACATGCCTTTAAGTAGGAATTATCTTTGGTGCTTAAGGAAGCACATTTCAAAGATTTAAACAGTTGAAAAAATGATGAAATGGATTCATTGGTTGTTTCATGTAACTTGAATGCTTCATTTTCCCAATAATTAGAGTAGGTGTGTGCAATAAGATTGTTGGACAAGCATCATTTTCAGCATTTTTGTGAGTTTCAGTTTTCATTTGGATTTAGTTTCAGTTGAAGGTCACGGATCAAAGTAGATTGCAGAGGTTAAAGGTTAGGAGCAACCCTAGGATAAGTCACTAAAACTAAAAGAGTTCTTAGAGCCTCACAGGGATGTCTCTATCCCCCATGGAGCCTATGTTAGCACAAGAATTTGCAGCTAGAAGAGCCCTGCCTCTCCATAAGCAACTAAATAACCTCTAACAGGCTAAACAGAGGCTTTCATCTATCAACTCAAAGTTATTGATTAGTCTCATCATATAGAAGAGCACAGATATTATGTAGTGCCATAGAGCTGTAGAATCGTCTATATAGCATGTCCTGACATTTTGATACCTAAAATGCTACCAAATATCCTAAGCTATGTAACGATGGCACTACCGAATTCGTAGGGATATATTATGGTAGCACTACCAAATTATTTTTTGACGGGAACTACCAATTCATCTTGACTGTTCAGTATTGGTGCTACTGAATTGAACACAGTGATATATAGGATCGACGCTACCAAATGTGCAGAGTTATTTTGCGAGGAAACTTCTGCAAGTTTTGAGTGACTAACTTAAAAATTGGATTATGAACAAATGGGAAGGTATTTTTGAAAAATGGAGGAGGTTTTTGTTCATCACATACCAAATAACAAAAACCTCTCTTAGTTTTGAAAAATGTGTTATGGTTAGAGAGATATTAGACATATAAGTGGCACTACCAAATGTGCAGAACTGTTTTACAACGACACTACAAAATTTCCTGTAGTGATCACGGTTTGGATATTTGCCTTATTGGGAGGTTGCCACCTGTCAAGGAGGATTAAAATGGATTCTCAAGGATCATTTAGATTTCAAGGGACACCTGCACCTAAGTTTTATCTCCATTAAAGGCCTCATGTAGTGAGGTGGAAACAATTTATTAATGACTTCCAACAAATTCCTAAAAATTAGTAGTTTGTTGGATTTTTGTCTCTTTGATTGTTGTCACCTATCTCCAAGGCTTAGAATCCAATGGAGGATATGGGATTCAACCTCCTAAGGATATTTGGATGCTATTTTATATTTAAGGAAGGAGAGAGTTCTTGGAGAAGGGTTGGATTCATGAGCCAAGAGAGGCTAGAGAGAGTAAGAGTAGGCATTTTCCCTATGTGTGTTGATTTGTAAGCCTGTGGGCATTTTATGATTGTAATCATTACTGCTATTGGAGACTCATGAGAGATGTGATTTTAGATTGTTATTATTTTGTTTATATATCTTCTTATTTGAATATATTGCAGATTTGAGGATCAAAGGCTACCAATGATTTATGGATCCCTAAGTAGCAGAGGATCTGATGTATTTTGCCCATCAATCATTGTTTATATTCAAGTATTTGTTGATTCATTAAATTGAGAGGATATCCGTTTAGTGAACATTCTATCTTATGTTTTTCTTCTTCATTCTTCCACATATCAGCATATAATCTTGTTTTATGTTGAGCAGCTTTAGTGCCTTCGATGAGTAGAATGTTTGTGACTCCATTTCCCATTGGTGTAACCTATTGATCTACAGTTTGTTGCCCTCTCCCTTTCTTTATCCATCTTGCTGATCCACCTATTCAAAACCAAAATAATCTTTTACATTCTGATGGGTGCTGAGCTTACACTTTAGCAGTCAAAGTGTGACTTTCAGTGCTAACAACACCTACCTACAGTTTTCTTCTACAAGAACATCTTGCAAAGGAAAGGAAACAAGCTTCACATCGTATTTTTCATGTGAAAGACACGGGTTCAATTCCCGTACGGGATATGTACGTACTCATTCCCGGCCAAGATGGAAATATCATTAAGGGCAAGGTGTGAAGGATAAATAATTCCTTATTCAATTAAGGCACTAGATTTCCACTTTGTCACATACGGTAAAGGATTGGGATTTGCAATGCTAGAAAAAATGATAGCTGGAGTTGTGTAGATGACATTTTCATGTACATGGTGCAGAGCTTGGGGAAAAAAATCGGAGGAAAATTTAAGAGCAGTAAAGTCTGCAGGACAAGAATGATGAATAAATAGTTAAACATTCTTACCTTGTGTAGGACCTAGACCTTGGAAACTGCAAAAAACAACTCCAAATGCCAGCATAGGACCCCAACCTTGCAAAGTCAAAGAAAACAAAAGAAAGCACCAAGCAACAAACCAATGATCAAGCAAGAACAGGTCCAACCGCAGGTGCAGGACCCCAACCCTGCAAAAATTGAAGTAAACAACAAGAAGCAAAAACCAACAAACTAGTGAACAAGCAACAAGCAACAAGCAACAAACCAATAAAGAATATGTGTTGCTTCAATGATGACTAAATTGCATTCCAAGCACAGAATAAATATGAAACATATGATGACCATGCTAGTGGAAATACTTAAACATTATTACTTGCAAACTGTAAACAAAAAACAACAAACAACGAATACAAATGAGACTATGGTTTTGAAACCTACTTGTCAATGATGAACGACAAAATCGCAGGTCCAATTGCGGGTACATGACCTCAACCCTGCAAAGTGAGAAAGCAACTCCAACTATGGGTGCAATACCCCAACCTTGCAAAGTTGAAGCAAACAAAAGCAAGCAACAAGCACCAACAGGTCCAACTGTAGGTGGAGGACCTCAACCTTGCAAAGTTGAACCAAACAACAACAAGCAACAATCGACGAGCCAATGAACCAATGAACAAGCAAAAACCATTGAACCAGTAAACAATATATGTATATTCAATGATGCCTAAATTACATTCCAAGCATAGAAGAAGTATGACACATATGATGGCTGTGCGAGTGGTGGTGGACAATAATATAGTCCAGATTCACTGCAACATTGTATGGAAAATTTTGAGAAAAAATGTACTCTGACATACTTATTTAAGTAAACATTTAAGGTTGTCACGCCTATTTAAGGGCCTCGCACTATGCAAACATTTAAGCTGTCAGGCCTATTCAAGAACCTCAAAAAGAGTGTCAATGCTAAAAAAATTCAGTTTGTAAACATTTCAATAAAAATTAAAAAAGAGCGTCGATGCTAAAAAATTTGGATATCTAAACATTTAAAACATTGGGAATAGCAAAGCTGGAAATAAGACTTCAAATCTATTATCCAATGAGATGATGACATATAAGGTTTTTTTATTATATAAAAAATACTGTTTTTAGTTCTATAGTTCGAACAATAGAGATGATGCGAAAATTTATAGTCAAAGGACATATTAATATGAAGTCAACGAATTATCAATCGCTAAAGTCCCTCTACGCCTTCAACAGGGACTAATAAGAGCATATATTTGGTCCATCATAGTAAATTGTGTGGTAAATATTTTCTACCTGCGATTGTGATATGCTTAGAGGATTTGAATTGAAGTCTCTCATGTCGTTGAAATGTCATTTCACTTTTCACATAAATATGGTTAATATTTAAAAATCCTATCTTTTCAAAATGAAAAGTCATAAAAATAATTATATTTTAATTGATAAAACTAAACGAAATATACTCTTAGTAAAGGAGATGTTAAATAAAATATTGTTAGTTGGAATTTTTACAATATTCTTAAAAAAATATTGTTAAATTCTATACAATTGAAATGATATTAAAAAAGTTAAAAATAAAATAAAATTATATTTTATCATATGTTACTTGAATTTAGCTTGAGTGGTTGAGTATTGTGACTTACAAGTAAGAGGTCATAAAGTCAAGTACTTGAGTTGGTTGCCTTTGTGAATATTATTGAGCCTCATTCGATGTCCTGCCTAGATTAGGTTGCCAAAAGTACAACCGACCAATTTACTCTGGGTACCATCCTCAAAATGAGGGGAAGTGGTATGTAAACGGTAGGCCTATGGTCTATCCATTTCATCAACAAAGATGCTTATTGCGGAATAAATTTGCTTCTATTTTAAATTTGGGTTCAATGCTTTGTAATTATTGTGTCTTTGAGATGGGTTTCTTAAACAATTCAATCAACTAGAGATAAGTTGACAAACCAATGGGAAAGTCAACCCAGGGAAGACTAAGTTGACTAGCTATGCGTAGTTGACCGAGAAAATGTAAGTCAAACCAACAATGAAAATAAATCAACCAACGAATAGAGGTCGACCCAACAATGAAAGGAAATCAACTAGTAAGCAGAAGTCATCCCAACAATGAAAGGAATTTGAGCAACAACGTGATGAATCGACCAAGAATGCAAGGAGTAACCAATGCTTATCCCAACAAAATGGGTCAACCGATAGGTCGGTCACTCAAAAGGGAGGGACATGTAGCCTTTAGGAGAGTGTGAGAGAGAATGTGGAAGGAAAACATTGCCCGAGGACAAAGGGAAAAACACCCAACAATACCAATTTGAATTCTAATAAGGAATGCCCATTGATATTTGATTGATTTCATGAAGAGCACAACCTGAATCATTTTATTAAGCTCAAAAGATAAATACAGAGGGGTGACCTATACATAGATTTTTTTTTATCGTTACTCACTAATAATATAAAATTATAGATGGCCATGGCTCAGAGACACCTTTTCTCATTGTGGACATGCTCCTTGAATCCTTTGTTCATTGATCTTCAAGCAGGTTGTCCAATTAGAGATCTCACTTCTACTATTTCCCTCCCAAGTTCTCCTTGCATCTACCCTTCCTCTTCTTCTTCACTACAACCTTTAGTTTTGATGAGTTTCCTTTGGAAGGCCAACCATCACAATGGTTCGTTTCCCCTTCTGATTTTTCCCAAAAGGACAAAAACAAAAAAAACAAGGACATGTTTATTACAAAATTTATAAGAGGTTTGAAACAAATCCAATTTGGATCACACCACCCCATTTGCTATATTTTGGTCCCCAAAAGCTGGATCATTGAGGAGATGGAAGTGC
Source organism: Picea sitchensis (assembly GCA_010110895.2). Classification (NCBI taxonomy): domain Eukaryota; kingdom Viridiplantae; phylum Streptophyta; class Pinopsida; order Pinales; family Pinaceae; genus Picea; species Picea sitchensis. The sequence continues at coordinate 118,052 of SNQJ01S0029622.1, read as the reverse complement.
AAAGCCTCGATTTGCCTCTCCATATCCACCATTTCATTGTTGATAAAGGTGGATTGTTTCTTACTTGTCTATCCTTGTTTTTGTGCTGGAGGAGTTATTCTCTCTCTCTCTCTCTCTCTCTCTCTATGTGCTTTGATGAAGTATTTCTTTCCACCCTTGACCAAGTGGTATTTGTTTTCACTCTTGTAGAAGGTAAAATCCTTATCCTATGGGTATGAGAAACCAAACATAACTCCACAGGTGTCTGATGGTGCAACTTCACATTTTATTTCATCAACATTGCTAACACTAATGAAAAAAATGATTTTACATTTCTGAGCGATTCTCATAAAAAATTTCCCTTTCTACCATGCTAGTCAACTTAGCTACACTAGATCATGAGTTTCTAGACCAAGGTCATCAACTAATGTTTTATAAACCAGATTACATTGAGAACCACTATCAAACAAAGCATTTACCTTATGATTCTTCACTTGAAATTTGATTCAGAATAATGCATGTTTATATTCACTTTCCTCTGGCTATTGCAATGTGGCGTAGAATATGACTTAATCTAGATCATAGGTTCATTCTACCACTTTTTATTTTGTCTTGGTGTAGACTATGACTTCATCTAGATCATATGCCCAGGGCGATGCTATTATATTATGGAATTGATTTAATAATAATATGATATATTATAATGCACCGAGGTAGAAAGTGAACTCTCGGTATTTAATGGGCCAATTAAATAGATTAAGTAAAATGTTAATGCGTGGGACATTAAATTAATGAGAATTAATTATTAATAATATGGATTAAATAAATATAATGCTAAGGCATGGATTTTAATGTAATGATTATTCAATCTTAATAATATTACAAGGGTGGAAGGTGTTTGTTGGCATAGGGGCAGACCCAGGGTTCAACGCTTCGACAATGCACCAACAAAACCCTAACTACTGACCCTTTCAACAACACCTGTGAAGCAGATGAAGTCTCACCCGAGGTAGAGGCAGGGGGGGGTTGCAGGACTCAAGTGTCTACAACCTAGATGGGACATAGATCTATGATCACAATACTTAACATATCACTTAGAAATTAACATTCATTAGTCTTTAACCCTTATTCACATCGCAGGCTAAACCTTAATTACAGAAAAACATAGTATTAATCAATATCTAAGAACATATAACCATTCAACACATAGCATCAAAGAAGATCTAGCATTCATTCACATCATAAAGCACTAAGAATTTATAGATCTATCTATCATAACAATGCACTAAGAAAATACAAGGACAATATAGCACAAAG
>SNQJ01S0029622.1:49291-109199 GCA_010110895.2 Picea sitchensis | reverse complement strand
TAATTCTCGGTGGAAGTTAACGCCACCTTTTCAGGTGCCCTCCACCGCCATCGTGGTCTCTTTTTCTGCACATCCCCTCTCAGCAGTTCTACAATAAATTCAAAATATCATTCACATTCATTGACCTCTTCTTCAAGGTCCATTTACATCACATACTCACATTTATGAGTTTGCCATAGTTCTCGGCTAGTCTAGTTATATTTACAAGCTGGGGGAAACAGGGTGTTACATTAAGTGTCTACAACCTAGCTAGGACACAGATCTATGATCACAATACTTATCATAGCACTTAGCAATTAACATTCATTAGTCTTTAACCCTTATTCACATCGCAGGCTAATCCCTAATTATAGAACAACACAATATTAATCAAGATATAAGCACATCTAAGCATTCAACACATAGCATCAAAGCAGATCTAGCATTCATTCACATCATAAAGAACTAAGCATTCATAGATATATCTATCATAACAATGCACTAAGCAAATACAAGGACAATATAGAACAAAGCACAATAACACATGATATATGTGGTTCACCCCAATGTGGGGCTACGTCCACCAACTCTTTTTCTTCTTTATTAGTCTCTTCAATCTCCTGATAGGCACCAAGCCACAAAGCCAACTCCGCATAGGACAAGAGATCTGTGTGCACCTCGCTAGATCCTCCTTCCTCGAGTTAGGTCAAAGAACAAAGCCTTACATAGTCTGTGCACAAAGCACTTACAAAATGCTTGCACTTAGCTCTGTAAGTATTAACACATCTTCTTGCACATAGCTAACATTAGCATTAAGCCATTGGCCTTTACAATCACATAGATCGAACTCTATCACTTAGCACTACTTACTTACATCACCTAGCTACTTATTTATACATTACAAAAAGGGCCTAAACATGGGTAAGACCCATAGGGCGACATCCCATACCCATTAAACAAACCCTACAACCCAAAAAGCCCGCAAAAAGGGCGAGATCCTGCGATCTCCGCTTCTCCTGGGCTCTTCATCTTCGACCAACCTGTCGAAGTCCCAAAAATGGTCAAACACAACCAATGTGTCTACAAAACTTGGTTGAGGGCCAACATCGTTGCACCTGACTAGTGGCACATATCCCTACCATGCCACATACTTTCCACGTATGATGACATGTAGTCGTTTTGTGTAATGCCATGTCACCTGTCACATGACAGTGTACGAGCTTATTATTCTCAGTAAAATTATTAAAGGGGCATAACTATTGATCTAGATTCCAGGATCGAGGCAATTTTGATATCATGGACAGATGATGACAAGAAAAAGATGATGGCACCCTCGAAAAGAGAGTTATTGAGATGGACAAGAGGAGGCAAAATTTTAATACCCCATACCTTAAAAAGTACTTAGGGGATTGGGTGTCTTACAACTGATTATCAATCTTTCCTTCCACTTCAATCATGTGGGATTGATAGCCTGCTTGTCTATTTCCCAAGACTGCATAGATCCTTGGCATGCTTCTGCCCACATCCTCTATTGTCTCCGCCTTCTTGATGTTATCCACAATCCTCATCTTATCTCCTCGGTGAGGACAATATTTGTACATGTGATCTCCTTCACATCCCCAACATTTTATGGGTTGCTGTCTTGGCCTCTTTCCTAAGGAATCTGTCATTTTCTGATCACCTTGAGATGGATTCCCTTGTTGAGGTGCTTGAAAACTATTCTTGAAGAAAGGTGGCTCGAATCCTTTCTTCCTTTGATCCATGTTTCCTTTCTTTTTATCACCCCAATCCTTTTGGAAAGATGTATTTCCTCTGTTATGCTCATACAAATACTTATCCTTTGTTATGGCTTCTTCTAAATCCCCGAGCTCGTCAAACTAAATTTTATTCTTGTAGAAGCCTGATCGAAATCCACTCAAGAACCTCTGAATTTTGACCTTCTCATCCTTGATGAAGATCACATACTTGAGAAGTTTCAAGAATTTTCTCTCATTCGGAGTCATATTCATCCATGGTCATGTTCCCAAGTTTGAGTTCAAAGAATTATTGCATCTTTTTTTCATAATATTGCTCTGACAAGTATTGTTATTAGAAATATTTCTTAAACTTTCCAAGAAATTCTCTTCTCATTAAGGTGCTTGAGATGCTTAAGTCGATCCCACCACGTAGATGCATTTCCTTGGAGATGGTAGACTGTGATTTTGGATTTTGCATTTGATGAGTAATCATGAAATTGGAAATATTTCCTCACTCCAAACAACGATGCTTCTGCATCTTCTCCCTTCCTATTTCCTCCATTAAATGATGGTGGCTTGATCTTTATGAGCTCCCCTTACAAGATATCTAACACATGCCTCCTCCTTTGCCATCTAATAGGAGACATACTTGGGTTTCTTTCTGACCATGATACACATACACCCTATTTTTGTGACTTTTTCCTGCCTAAAAATGTCATTTAGACCCTCAAAGTCGTGCTGCAAGTTTATGACCTTCAAAACTACAAAATTCTCATGGAAAATCACTAGTTTACTGCAGTAACATACCGTTGAATCAACTTGTGCCTATCATTAATGACTTTCCTTACCCTTTACTCAATTTCTTTTTCCTTTTTGAAGCTCACACACACACTACTTATGTATTATGGACCAATATTCAATGCGTGCAAGTTTTACACGTGCAATTCCAATATTTAACACATGTACCGCACACCAATATTCACTGGGCACAATTATTACACCACACACAAATATTCATTACGTGCAATGTTTTCACCCCTCACCCATATCCAATGCACACAATTTTTGTACCTTGCACCAATACTCAATGCACGCAACTTTATACCGCACACCAATATTCAACGCACATCACCTTTCGACTGCACATCAATATTTAGCATGCACAACTTTTATACCGCACACCAATATTCATCATGTACCACTTCTATATTGTGCACCATTATTTAGTGTGCATAACTTTTATACCACAAACCAATATTCAATGTGCATAACTTTTATACTACGCACCAATATTAAGAGTTCACCAATATTCAACGTGCATTTTATACCACACACAAATATTTAGCACACATAACTTTTATACCATGCACCAATATTCAATGCACATAAGTCCTTTCTTCACTTGGTTGATTTTCCATATTTCTAGTTCGCGACCATCATGGGAATTCCCAACTTTCCTACTAAGCCAATTCAGTCGCTTGGGAGTCGAAATGACCATTCCATAACAATTATTCCGAGTGCAATTCTGACTTGAATTTGCATAAAAATTAGGGGATTTCACTCAGGTTTTACCATTTTCACCAAATTCGACACAACCCAAACATTGAGATGACAATTTACCAACTTCATGTTGATCTTTGGCCCATATAAGTCCAATGTTGAACCAAAAACTCTAATACCACTCTATAAGATACCCAACCCCAAGTCGGGTCACACCACTACTAAAATGACCCAATAAAATTTTGGATACCAAACTGTAATAATTCCAAGTCCTCCTTGAGACAAATCACATGCACAATAGGCCTTGTACCATGCGCAGTAACTACTGCTTTGCATGGTAACTATTGCTTTGCACACGCGCCGATTCAAGCCCTGCGCTGGAACCTCGTTACTATTACTACTAAAATTGACTACTAGGTACATTTAAATGCACAATTACGAACAACATGGCATTCAAGCTTATGCAACAGTCCATTCTAATTAGAAAAACATAAATGCAAGTATTTAAACATGCACAACTATAGCTACACACATTTAACAACATAACTAGATATTTGCACACATAAGTCTACTCACAACATGCAGTAATAACCAAAAATATCTCAAAGTAAAATGCACAACAACTATATAAGCATTTAACATACATAAGCATAAGAAATAAGAACACTTATCTTATAAAATATGTAACCCACTAAAAATGATGAACACTCCTCCCAACCGTAGACTTGTTTTTTCAATTCTCAATAGAAATTCACTACCGAGCTAGGGATATGAATCCACAAGAGACGGTGGTCCCTAAGGGTGAATGATGTCCCCCTCTCAACAGTCAATTTCCTGCAGCCAATTCCAATCCACCAAGTCTCTTCCCCACAACTTGCACAACCCAAGGGATGGGATCCCCCTTCACTGCTCATGGTCTGTAGGGCCTTTCCACTCCCATCCAGGGCTTCCATCACATATTGGACAAAAAATCTCTCTGTTGGGACCTCATGAATTCTACAACTACCACATGAATTCATACACCAACAAAATAGTTGCTTCTCTTGATAATTTTTTAGCAAAATGTTGTTCATAGGCCCACAACCTCTTTTTCCATAAAATTATAGCTCCAAACAACTACCAAAATATTTCCACTATGGCTTCCTTCAAGCTTTAGCACTCCCCACTCTCTTGCTGTCCAAAAATATGCATGTAAAAATTGTCCTGCATGTAAAAACGTGAATGTCTAATTCTTCCCCGTCTACCCATACAAATTTCCTCTCTTTCTCTTGCTTGCTTTATTTGCACTCTTCCCTAAGATGATTGTACAAATCCCCCAGACACCTTTCCTCATCATGGACTGGCTCCTTGACTCATTTTTCCATCAATATTCAAGAAGGTTGTCCTCTTCGAGCTCTCAATTCTACTATAACCCTCCCAAGTTCTCCTTGCATCTCCCCTTCCTCTTCTTTTTCACTATAGCCTTTAGTTTTAATGGGCTACCTTTGAAATGCCAACTATCACCAATGATTTGTTTCCCCTTCCATTTTTTCCAAAAAAGACAAGAAAAAAAACAAGGACATTCTTATTATGAGATTTACAAGAGGTTTGACAAAGATCCAATTCGGATCAGGAAGTGCTCGGAGAATTTTCTTGAGACATGCATTCCATCGAAAAAAGTATTCATATAAACATTCTTGGTAAAATGTTGATGACATAGCAAACAAAAACTTTATTTATTTTGTCCCACCAACAAGTTTGTTTGTGTACCTGTGTATCTGTAGGATTGTGTTTTAATTGTCATCTTTATAATATACATTTGATATTTCAACAAATAGGTGACGCAAACTTATTTCTTTCAACTAGTTAATGCATTCATTTATCTCTGTCTCATCCATCATTCATTCATATAGATATAGTGCAGTGGAAGGAATGTTGGGAAAATGGTATGGGAGAACTACTGGGACAATGAAAGAAAGGAGTATGGAGAAGAGTACTAACTTGAAATTGACAACAACTAAAATTTCATATAAATTGGCAAGCATTACTACAATGATATTATGAATGATTATCAAGAAAAAACAAAAAATATCATGATGACAACACATTCCCCATTAATTGCAATTTCAAACCATGTATGATGTGACTTAATAGTATTATGTGAGAGAGGTAAACGATAAAGCCAATCCAATTCATTCATCGCGTTGTGTCAGAAAAAGTGTGTTCTTTCTCTCTTTGATGTAATATTTACAAACAATATAAAGATAGAACTTTCTTTCTTTCTTGGCCTTTTTTTCCCGGATTAAAAGTACATCTAGATGCATATAGAATTTTTACTAATGGGCAGCCTCCTATGCAGTGATTTTGAGCTTCGATCAACGAGAACATCACAAATTAAATCTAATAATCGAATTTGTGAATATTAGTGAGATAATTGAATTATTACAAGTAGTTCTCTACCTAGATTAACATGTTTTTCACATGATATTGTCCCCTCCATGGAATTTTATTGTTTTAAAAACACTTGCTAATTAAAGTTTATACCACGTGTTTCAGTCACGCATGTAAGAGCCAAGATTACGTGGGGAACAGTAGGATCACATCAAAAGAATTGCATATTGTACTAAGCCTCTTTCAATTGGTGACATGACATCTCCTTTTCAATTATTAGTCTCTTTGTTTGATCTGTACACAAGGCCCCTTTCATTTGTGTTTTCAATTGATGATACAACTTCTTACATTTGTGTTTTCAATTGATGATACAACTTCTTAGGGCTCATACAACTTCTTTTTCATTATTTGTCTCTGTTTGATTCAAGTCCTCTATTATTAATGGAATGTGATGAATATCCTTCTTCGTTTGACTACAAGTGTTGCTTTATTTTGTGAATGGGTAAAAACTCCTAGGTGGTAGGGTGCCCATTCATCCTACAAAGATAAAAGCAACTTGGTGGTAGAATCTTATTCATGTTTTGAACCTCTCCATAGATTCCCATATGTGCAATCAATTTCATTAATTGACAAAATTTATATATGTTCTTTATAATCTTTAATTTTTTTTACAAAGATGAAGAAGATTATATTATAAAATGAGACTGCAATAATGTTGAAACAACTAAAGTTTACAAAAAATTTCAGGCTTCAAAGAGGCCTCCAATAAGATATGAGAGAAGGCCAACCTTGTTTTTTCTATGTTTGATATTTTAGATAAAAAAAATATTTCATATTTCCAGGTTATACTCTGACATAAGAGTGTAACAAAAAGACTATTTTGCAAAGCATGAAATCTGAAATTATTTGAGCTTTAGGGCGGTGTCCACCTCCGCCAGAGGGTCTTCATTCTTGATGCAGTGTAGTTGATATTGCAGATCCTGGTTGACTTCACACAAAGCATGGGAGCCAACATAACAGATCGATGTCTGCTATTGGTTTTGGCCTTGCATTGCCTTTTAGATTGCCTTGCTGTGAGAGTGAAATTGATATGAATGCTTGTTAACTTTCCTCTGAATGATTGCCATTTTATTGTCCCTCTTTTGCTCATTTTCCTGGATCAATTTCTCCAATTGTGCATTTGATTCACACAAGGTAGACAATTCTTGTTGTTGTAGCCACATATTCCCCTTCAAATTTTCCAATTCACAGGAGGAACAATGGCAGAATGGTTGGCTTCAACGCCAGATAGGAGGTTGTGTGCAAAGATATGTAAAGGCATCATGAATGCAAGAACATAGGGGAATAACACTCAAGAAATGGAGGTAACGGGAGGAAATCCAAATGCACAACAAACGTCTGAATGGGCTGAAGGCCGAGCCAAATGAGAGCTTTAATTATTGCAGGAACGCTTCGATGTGTGGGTACATGATGGGACAGAGGGAGATGTGCTTGAAGGACGACAAACCAAGATACCATGAGACCTAAACAAGGATCAACAGGCGAGTACCCATGCATGAGTACACAAAAGAACAATTAAAACTTCTCTAATAGCACAGGATGATGAAATACAGAGGGAAAATACAATATGCGGGCGAGGAGGGTGCCACATGCCAAATAAGGGTTGGCACTGGAGAACAGTAAGACATGTGCCAATTGCCTCAGTGCATTCTAGCAAGAGGAGAAGTGGAGGCAAGAAGACCGCCCATATGCATGAACTTAATGATTATGGGATAAAAGATCACATCGACCAAATAAATTTTTAGATACTGCATAAACCTAAGGTAAATGGTGGATGGATAAGTTTCCATTGGACCTTAGAAGACCTTGCTTTGATTTTCTAGCTTCCTTCGCTAATGAGTTTGTCTCGCCATTTTGATGACGAAGAATATGTTAGTATTCTACCAAGTGGAAATTGTGCTCCTTGGTTTGAATCCTTTGATAGATCCTCTATAAATTGGGATGAGTGCTTTTGTTGAGCCTACGCAGACCTTTGATAGTCAATTCCAAATCTCCTATAACAATGATGTTTGAATGTTTGTTTGCATTGATAAGTTTTGCTTGATTATTTGTGTAATGCCCCGTATTTTGACCTTAGGTAGTTAGAACATTGTTGTTTACTAATCTTGATAATTCAAAGTTTAGCATTTGTTTAGAGTCACTTAGACTTTGTTAGACATTGAGATGTGTACCTCTAGGCCTTAGAGTCACTTAGGACTTTGTTAGACATTGAGATGTGTACCCTAGGCCTATTTGTATGTTACACGATATATGCTCAAGGAAAAAGATAGCATTTGATTTTAAACATGAAAAATTAAAATGGGCAAGTTCAAGACATGTATACCAATTCACTTTATATTGTGAATGTATAATAGATGCAATGCACGATGTAAATAGGAAAACATTTCTTAATTGACGGCCAATGCAAAAATGGATTCTTATATAAATTTGTGTGAATGTATCTACATCAATATGTGTTATTGGTGAACCAACCTACATGCAGGATGATGAGTCATGTGATAACCAAATGACTATAGTATCGAGGGTAACATGATGTTGTAGACATCAAGAAGATATTGTGTTCTATAAGTTGTAATTATTATTTAATTTTATGATTCAAATATTGGCTTCATGATCTATGGTGAGTGTGGTTTTGATAGGATACACGACTTACCTAGAGTGAATGTTTGATGACGTGACTCCAAGCAGTTCGTGAGCTGCAGTAATAAGATAATTGAGAGGAAAAGGACCCTAGTCTCTGAGAGGGTGGTACTTCCACCCATTTATCCCTCAAACCTAGAGTCGTGGAGGGTCAGGTGCAATCACGCCCTGCTGTGATGACGACCCATGAAGGCCTCAAGTAAGTTTGGTCGATGTACACTTCCTTTATAGTCTGTGACGAGTGCCAGGGTCAATATAGTTGACGCTCCAAGATGGTCCATTAGAGGAAGGATAGGGATGAAGATGGAAGTAGGTTAGGAAGGAAGATGCTTCGATGTTAGATGAGAAAACTTCCATGGGATTAGATGTGCCACTCTTGTTCTCTCACTTGGTTCCGTTTGGGTAAACCCTCTTTTATTTCCATACTGATATTTTAGTTGTGACAATGAGCTATTGATGAATTAGTATAATTTAGTCTGCTAAGATTATTAAATCCATGCATTACTTGGATTTATGTTGTCCCACATGTCTTAAGATCAGCATAGAACTATGCACTAGGAGCAACATTGTTTATCATTAGTACATGCAAGAGATATGTGTCCACTAGCTACACACACATACCCCACCCATGTACACTAGTATGGCACTAACTGCATTAATTATTAAAGTAAAGTTATTAACCATTTAATTGAATGTTTATTGAATATGTAAATTTATATTGCATACAAATGGTTCAGAAGCATTTCAAATACTCTTTGACCTTTGATAGATAGGTGGGTGGGATGAATTAAATGAGCACGGTGCAGTGTTAGTACATTTGAGAAAGCACAAATAACATTTATTATCTAGTACAGAATTAAACTTTTATTTTATTTATTGTTGTTTAATACAAGTCATTTGTATTTAGTTTTATTTAATATTTTCCCAAAATATCTAGATAAGGGAGGTATGGATAAGGAAGCATGAGGTGGTTTTATATAAAATTGGGGAAGTGTGTATTGGAAACTCTGATAAATAGGGAGAAGAAGAAGAGAGGGGGGAATGGTGAGGCCGGAGCAATAATGAGAGGTTGTGACATCTTGAAGAGATGATTCTTTGGTGATAGTTTTGAGCATTTGCCGGTCGCTCTTTTGGAGTCACTAAGACAGAGGGCCAAGAAACCCAGTGCTCTTTGAGCTGGTGTCTGTGGCTAGGGCTCCTAGTTGGCAGGAGGGATTCCTTGTTTCCACTCCTGAAAGTAAGCTGGAAAGAATGCTTGAAAAGCCTGTGACGCTGCAAGAAAAGAATGCTTGGAAGCGCCCAGGACTACAGTACAACCGGTGAGCTTCGACAAGCTAAGGAGGAGGTATTTTTCAGTGATATTTTGTTATTGATGTTTTGAGTATACTTATGTTTTAAGTTCTTAAATCTTAAATAGAAGAAATGTGTAAATAAAAATCAATGAAATAATGCTAAAACAAAATTGTTAATGTGTAAGTGTTTGAATAAATTGTTAATTGCTTAGCATCCTGTGGACGGGTGCTACAATTTGATGTGCATCCAAGACCCTATGCAAAATGTAAGAGCTATTTTCCATTGAGACCATTAATTATCCCCCACACATATCACCCTTATATTCTCTTCATAATCTTACCCATGCTTGTGCGAGATGTTTATTTCACATGCATTTTGACTTAATATATTAACATATGTATGTTTTTGTAACTTGGATAGTCAACATGAGACATTCTTGTTATACCTGGTAAACAATGTATATTGTAATTATTTTTTGATTAAACAATATTGACTTTCAATTAATTGTTTGAAAATGCATAAAGATTATTCTTAACTTTTTTTATTAATTTTAATTTTTGTAAAAACAATTTTTTTTTTTAATTTATAAAATTTGAAATATCTAATTTTCTATTGAGTGATTAGAATTACATGACTATTTTTATCTTGTTTTAATAGGAATTGTCAAATTAAAATATTTAACACACCTAATCATCACTTTAATTTGTGATTTAATGTTATCGTCATACTTATTTAATTAGTTAAAAATAATGAAGTGATTATTTTTATTTAAATTGAATGATTACTATTATCATTTTAAAAATATAAAAAAATTGTACGAGACACTCCAAACTTTACGAGATAAAGCACGTTACAATGTTTTGATTATGGTGTTCACTACCTTGTTGTGTTGTATCCATGTAAGATGCGAGTTTGGCAGATAACATGCCCCCACAAGTTCTGTTGGTGGAATTATTTTATTTCGTAAAGGTTTACACATTTGTTTGCGTCTATTTTCATGTTAATCTTCCTTCAAATTCTTTCTTACTTAGAGGACTTTATCACAGTAAAGTAAAAGTTTCGAAAACTTATATTTACAACTTTATCACAAAAGAAAGGGAAGGTTTGAGTGATAACGGATTATATTAATATTTTTATTTAAAAAAATATTATTATTATTTATAATTATTATATTTAGTTAAAAATTATTATCTCACAATTATTATATCATGTAAACTTAATTAAAAAATAATAATTATTTAAAAAAAAAATAATTATTTTAAAAAAATAAGAATTATTTAAAAAAATAAGGATTATGAATATTGAGATACACTCCATCTTAATAGATTGATGTGAAACAAAGCCATTAATATGGGACAATTATACTTGTTAGACTTGGAGATTTTGTCTTTGCTTTGTTTAAAATTCAATCTACAAACCTAAAAGGCAAGTAATATATAGTGTGATGCTCTTGTTGTCTTTGTTTTACACATAACATAATTATTTTATTATATTGTTACACACTCTAAAAAGGTTATATGATATGTTTGTAGAGTATTAAGTTCCATCACATTGTGAGGAATTGGTTGATTAACATTATCACTTTTGAAAGTAAGTATTAAAAGTATGTAAATTTGATGTAAATATGGATACTAATTCAATGTGATATGAGTAATATTGATTAGGTTAGAAGTATTGCTTTCATTATGATTGTTTTGGTTGTTATAATATGTTTTAGTATAATGTACCATATCAATGATTGTATTGAGAGGTATGTGTTATAGTTTAATTATGATTGATTTGGTTGTTATAATATGCTCTATGTCATGTCTTCATAGTGTGCCTTACTATCGTACATCTTTTGAGGGCGTGCGACACAACGAAATTTTCCACTTGGTTGTTTGGAAACACTAAGGATACTTCATCCGAACTATGTCTTTTCACCTAGAGTGTACTCATACTCCGTTCTAGGCTACTGATGAGTCACAATCCTACTCTAGTGCAACTCTTATATACTTAGACAATTAATAACAATTTAACACTTAGTCATATTTAAGCATACATCCATGAACATGAGAAGCCAAGAGTACAACAACAGAACAAACAAGAGAAACATAGAAATAGTGTGAGCGACATGAACTGTGCCTAACACCTGACTAAGTCTTTGTTATTGTGAAACAATTACAATATGAACACTATTGGCTTAGTTTTCAAATTTGACAGAGTCACACGACTCACCTCACCTCACCAAGACACTCATAAACAAAGTCATCACACTAAGACTCTATGTCGCAACCATCTATGCAACGTCCTGCAGTGCACCTTAGATGTGCCCTCAACCGTAGACTCGTTGTATCTTCATTTCCATAGACTTCATAGATTTTGGTTCTGCCTCACACATGCCTCCAATAGACCTGTGTTTCCATACTTCCCCAAAATCGGCCCAAAAGAAGCTCTCTCAACTCTGTTAACTGAATCCACCTCAAGGGAACACAAGTCCTCCCATGTGGAGCAACTTGGCTCTTTGAGGGAGCTCAGCCTCTTTCGTCTAATCCTGCCTCAAAACCACATAGCTCTTCTTTCTCCCTTCCAAGATTTCCTCCTTTGATTATGCACCCTTGTTCCTTTATAGGCATCGATCCTAGCCAAGTGTCGCATCTTTATTCCCAGGGGTGAGACAACCTGTCAATTCACCAATTCGCACCCCTTCGTAAGGTTGGGTTGACTCTTCATGTGGGCACATTTGAGCATCTTGCCCATATTACCCACTAAAAGTCTTGGTCTGTCATCTACCCAACCCATATGTCTAACCGACTCATCGTCTTGGGTGTGCACACACTTTAGGTGAGTTGAGTTGACTCGCCTAACTATGCCCCCTAATTACTTAGTCGATTTCCCTTCATTGGTGGAGCACCCAAGTCTTTCCTTCAACCCTTCATCAAACCATCCATCGTTTGACTTGTGTCGCAAGACATCTTGGGTGGATTTTACCCTTGGTGTGTCACATGCCCAAGGAACCCCAACTCTCCCCATTTATGAAGACTTCATTTCTCCAAATGTAATGAGTGTCATTCCTACCCAATTTCCTTCATTTTGGTATGTGGCAGAAGTGTGCACACCTAGGATTGGCACCCAGGAACTGTCTGCTATGATGGAAAGACATCTCCTCCGCAACTATGTCTGCAAAGTCTAAGTTGCCAGTGTCCTGCTATGACAATCACTCTCCATTTCACTACTGTTGTTGTTGCCTCAACTATTGTTGCAACCTCAACCAAAAATTCAAAAATGTCCAAGTGTTGAACTCCTTGTGACTCTATGTTGTGATCATACTTCAACCAACTCTGCCACGTCTCTGAACACTACATGCATCAAGTCCTACACTGGTTGGGTATCTATTCCAACTTTCATGTCCAGTTCTTGAAATGTGCATCTCCATGCCCAAACTTAGTATTTTATGTATGCTTCTCTGTTACACCATCCAACTCCAAAGACTAAGGAAAGTGTCCATCCTTGCCTCACTACCATTGCCATCGTCTAGTCTTCATCAAGGATGTTCTCTACAATGTCTAAGTGTTGCACTTCGAACCTACTAGTGCATCCGTACTTTGACTTCCTTTTGCAATTTGATCCATCTATACAACAATCTCAAACCAAGGAAGGGTCTCCCCTCACCTTACTGCACTATGGAGTCACCCCAAAACAAAATTATTTGCGACAACTTGACTCCACTGTCCACCTCATGACACATTTATCCAATATTTGCACCATGAACTACACGTCTATATTTCCTTTGCCTCACTACTTCATCACCTAGCCATACTGTTGCATCTACCTCTCTATCCCTTTGAATGGTTAGGCTTCACCCTCAACCATGCTACCTCAAAGAAAGAGAGACACATATTCCCAAGTAATGTCTTCAAACTACAATCTTCTTGTCCGCACAATCCTCCAAACGAAGGCAAGTTCTCAACTTGCCTCCTTTTTTCAAGTCACCTCTCTGCAACTCAACATATACGATGAGTGTAGCCAACATGCCCTCACTTTTCAATCATCCCAATGAACTGTCCAAAGTACTCCAAGTAGAATGAGTCACCTCAAAGAGCTTCCATGCCTCAGGCATGTTCGCACCAATACTTCTATCAACTCCAACCAATAACCCTCTCAGATCTTTGAGTCATTGCACAATCAATTGCAAGTCACCAAGGTGTGCTCCCCCTCATCCAATGTACCATACCAAAGGTGAGTGAACACCACCCAAGTCACTTGGTCTATGTTCTTCCCATTTAGGTTGACTACCAACAATTCTTGGTTGACTTCTTTGTTGAATCCATCCATCTCCTAAAATGAGACTTCCTTGAACCTCCTACAAGCGTCCAAATTATGGCACTGTCGTCGCGACTGTCAAGTCATCGTATTACCCAACAAATATAGATAAGGCACCAAACACCAAGGTGTCTCATCCATCCTCTCAACTCGGCACAAACATACTTCACTTCTCACTTCATCGCAACAGCCTATCCAATGTACTTCATTAAATAATTAGGCAAATTCCTAGAGCTGCCTCCATGGATACATCCAAATATTTCCTAAGACCACCACAATATTCGTCCAAGCAGGTCATCTCAAGCTCTCCGCACATTATCTCAACCAAGGTGTCCCAAACTGCTACAAAACTTCTTCAAATATGCACCACTTGGGTCACCCTTAAGTTTGTCGGTTTTCATCACAGAAATAGATTGAACCACCAAGTCATCTGATTTCCCTTCAAAGAACTCATTGCAACACTTAGGAAATGCAAGAACTTGAAACCAACCATACCTTTCCAATGGAATCCTTCGCTGCAACCATGTTCTAATTTTGTTGTCTTGGACATCCTCTTTCCCAAGCAACTAACTCTCTGCATGAACTCCCCTCAATCACCATACGTAGCTCCACAAACCTGCAAGACCTTCCCTGTGATATAAGGCTGAGTACATCCATCCAATTCAGAAATCCATCTAAGTCCAAAACTTTGCATGCAACTGGTCGAATTCATCTCCAATGTCTTGCCATCTCCACACCTCGACTGCTTCCACTTCAAGGCATCATGTGTCCACTGCAACACTATCAAGTCATAATACTACTAACTGACTATTGTAACTCTATGAAGAGTCACCTCGTCCGAAGGCAACGGTAAACTTACTCCCAACAACCCAGCTCAACTCAATTGTTTTTCTCGGTGATGCACGACATAAATACATCATGATGGAAACATGACCAACCAACTACCTGTTGCAAAGCTACTCTAGGTCACCTTAGGTTGTCCAACACACCCAAGTGCTTGACCTTGCTTCAACCAAGAACTTCTCTCCTTCACAATTACTTCTACGATCACCCTCTACGTTTCACTTATGTGATCACTTCTACAGTAAGATATGCAACAAGTCATGCGACAAATCCTACATTCATCTTCCTTACCCAATTTCTTGGTTCACCCAATAAAATCTAAGTATGTTCTCTCAAGGTGTGCACAACATGTTCAACACTGAATTTAGTCCCACATCAAACCAAGCAAGTATGCCTCTGTGATCAACTATGCGACAATTTATACGATGAACTCTGTTATGAGTTATTGGATCACTCACCCTGTCCAAGTGCTTTGTTTTTCCAAAAAAATTGCTCTCATTCTGCACAAGGTGTGCACCTAGACCAACCTTCCATTACACTGTCAACGAAACCTTTGCTGCAAGTTTGATGCAAAGTTTGCAATGAACCATTTCTCTCCACCAAACGGTTCACCAAGTCTACGGACATTCCCACCGAACCGACTTCACAAAAAGAAACCTTCTCAAAAAGTGTGCCCCACCACAATTGTTATGACTGCAGGAATGGTGAAGAGCACCAAATCTCTCTGATACCATATATCGTCAAGATAGTGGTGAATATCTCCCCAACCCTTCTCCAAAATATGCAACAAATTGACTCTGATGCCATCTATCATCGAGATAGTGGTGAAGAGCTCCCTAACCCTTCTCCAAAATTTGCAACAAATAACTTTGATACCATCTGTCACATCTCCATAGTGTTTCTTACGATCATACACCTTTTGAGGGCACGTGGCACTACGCCATTTCTCTCTTGGCTACTTGGAAACACCAAGGATACTTCGTCTAGACTGTGCCTCTTCACCTAGAGCATAGCCATACTCTGTTCTAGGCTACTTGTGAGTCACACTCTTACTCTAGTGAAACTCTTGTATACTTAGATAATTGTTAACAAATTAACACTTAGTCATATTTAAGAATACATCCATGAACATGAGAATCTGAGAGAACAACAATGGAACAAACAAAAGAAACACCGAAATATTTTGGGTGGCACGAACCGTGCCTAAAACTCGGATAAGTCTTTGTTATTGCAAAATAGTTGCAATATGAGCACTGTCGGCTCAATTTTCAAATTCATCAGAGTCACACAACTCACCTCACCTCACCGAGGCACTCATAAATAGATTTGTCGCACCAAGACTCTTTGTTGCAACTATATCTACAACATACTACGATGCACCTTAGATGTTCCCTCAACCATATACTTGTTGTCTCTTCATTTCCGCAAACTTCACTAATTTTGGTTCTACCTCACACATTCCTCCATCATAATTGCATTTCTAGACTTCCCCAAAATCAGCCCAAAAGAAGCTTGCCCAACTTTTTCAATCGAATCCACCTCAAGGTAGCACAAGTCCTCCCATGTGGAGCGACTTGGCTCCTTGAGGGAGCTCACCCCTCTTTGTGTAAGCCTGCTTAAGAACCACATATCTCTTCATTCTCCCTTCCATTTTGTCCTCCTTTGGTTGTGCACCCTTGTGACTTTATATGCATCGATCCTAGCCAAGCATCACGTCTTTGTTCCCATGGGTGCGCTGACTCATCGTTTCATCAAGTCATTCCCCTTCACAAGGTTGGGTCGACTACTCATGTGGGCGCATTTGGGTGGATTTCCTAGCCGACCCACCAAATGTCTCATTCCATCAACTGACTGACCCATTGAACTCTTGACATATACATCCATCTGTCTAATTGACTCATCATCTTGGGTGGAGGTTCCCTTTAGGTGAGTTGATCTAACTTGCCTAAGTGTGCCCCCTCATGCCTTAGCTGATTATCCTCCATTGGTGGAGCGCCCAAGTATTACCTTCAACCCTTCATCAAACCTTTTGTCATCTAACTTGTGTCACAAGGCATCTTGGGTGGATTCACCCCTTGGTGCGTCGCATGCCCAAGGAACCCTAACTCTCCCCATATATGAAGACTTCATTTCTTCAAATGCATTGAGAATCCATCCCGCTCGATTTCCTTCATTTCAGTTTGTGGTGGAAGTGTGAGCACCCGGGCTTAGCACCTCGGGCCTTACACTCTAGTACAATGCATCATATTAATGATCATTGTTCCATGGTATTGAGATAAAATTATCAAATAAAAAATGTTTTCTATTCCATATAAACTCCGATTAACTCTACAATTCATACACAGTTATTTATTTCAAATAAATACAAGACAAACTTACTATAAATACCATTAAAATATTAATGTTTTGCAAAATTCCAAAACCAATATTCATAAAAAAACGTATTGCTTAAAATTTGTCTCAATATCCACCAAAGAATCACATAGAATACCAACAATTTATTTGATTCTAATAGTTTCAAGGTCGAGAGCATGCTCCAACTATTATTTCATAATATATTTTAGTTACTCAATTTTAAAACAAATAAATAACATATAAAAAAATATTTACAAATACTTCTTTTTATATATATATATATATATATATATATATATATAATTCTACATGATTATAAAATATTGTTTTATTTTATTTTTTAATTTTTAAAATCTAATAATTGTATATTAATAAAATCTCGGTATTAATCTCAATTATAAAAATAAATAAAAAATGAAAACTACATAAAATTAGTCATTCAAAAATCAATTTAAAAATAAATAAATTTCATAATAAACTTGAAATATTAAAAGTTTAGGATGAATAATTATAATTCAAATAACTAGAAATGTTAGGATAGTTTTGAATGTTTAATTATGTGATATTATATAACTTTCATAGTTTTTTTAGAAAATTTTCCGAATTATATTAAGATGATATAATTTTTTTACATTTCAGTTAATCGACATAGATCGAAAATAACTAGAAATGTTAGGATAGTTTTGAGTGTTTAATTAGGTGATATTATATAGCTTTCATATTTTTTTTTAATTTTTTTTTTAAGAAAATTTTCCCAATTATATTAAGATGATATAATTTGTTTGCATTTCAGTTCATCGACATAGATCGAAAAACATGTACCATAAAGTCCCAAAATAGAAAAACAAGGGAATCTATAATCCTGAAACATAGGAAAGGAAACATCTTCAGTTCTAGAAAATAAGAAAGACAGGTTCTCTCAAATCTTTAATCTAAGATTTCAAAGAAAAGATCTCCAAAAATCAAGTTCCTATGACCAGAGTCTACCATGCTTGCATCTGTAGAATCACTGACAGGTAGATTAGTATAGACTGAGGGAATTTTTGGGTCCTTCATCTCCATTTATCCATTGAGTATAGATAATTCTGCCACTCGGTTCCTTTAGTGCCAACTTTGATAGATAATTGACTTCTGTGTTAAACTCTCTGTAGACGTGATCAAAGCTAATGTCCTAAAAAGAATTAATCAATACTTTTATCATGTCCTTCCATCCTTCCAAAGAGCTCGAATGAAATCTAGCTTTGTTGTTTAGCCAATCGATAATGACTCTTGAGTCCCCCAGAATTTGAATTCGCCGGAAGGATAGATGGAGTGCCATTCTGAGGGATGCCCATACGCCCATTAATTATGCTCTGTTATTTGTGCCTATGCCACAATTTAATGACCATTTGTATACCAACAAGTTTGGGGTCTTTATGATGCCACCTGCTCCACAATTTTGACCATCCACTAGGGCCACTCCGTCGAATCAAGTAGTAATAATATCCTTTCTTGGTTGAATCAGTATAGAGCAGGTGAGGGGAGAATTTTGTACCTTTTGTCCATGACTAAGGAGGCCAAGTACCTTTGGAATCACAAAGTGGATTGATGGAGTCCTTTCTTCAAAGATTGCTAAATTTCTTTCAATCCATGTGAACCAGCAAGTATGCGCTGCAACCAATAATGGGACCTTTTTTTCATTAACCTAGGATTGCATACAATCATATAAATTTTTCCCCTTCCAACATAATTTAAATTTAAGAAGTATTGCTAGTCGTTCCCAAATAGATTTTGTGAAAATATAGTGGATAAATATATGATCTATGTTTTCAATGTTGTTTTTGCAAAGATAGCATCGTGAAGGACCTTCCCATCCGCTCGCCTTTAAATTTTCCCAAGTCAAGATTTTTTTTTGACAGCTAACCAGAGAAAACACTTTATTTTGAGTTGTAGATTCCATTCCAGAAAGTATTCCGCCATCCTCTGATCTTTTGTAATCCCCGTGTAGATAACATGGCCAAATAAATGTTCTTTACAATAATTATACCAAAATTGTCACCCCTGGTCCAGATGAGCTCATCATCTCCATCTTGTATGAGAGCTCCATAGTCAATAAGGTTTTTCCGGAAAGTATTCCACTCCTTTCCAAAATATTCATTTAAGTTTAAATCCACACTTGATAGCCACAAGGAAGTAGACCGGTTCTCCATGGTAGATCTAACCTAATGAAGTGAATGGATATTCCGCTCTTTTAATGCATCGATTAGTGAAGAAGAGAGGATAGATAAATTACCCATACCCAGGATGCAATCTCTACCGATCTCGATGAGATGACCTCTTCCCGGAGACTAAATTAGCCAGTGAGTAATCCAGTGAGATGTCTTCATTAGTCCCCTCTAGAATTTGGATGCCGATAAATAGATGAAAGAAGGAGACTTGAACTAGTTTTTGATCGTCATATGGGGTAAATATTTATCAACAATAACATTATGCCAGATACATTCATGCTTTACGAATCGCCAAAGAGTGTGTGCCACCAATGCCTTCTTGAAATCAAATAATTTCCTTAAACCCCATCCTCCATAACACTTTGGTAAGGTTAGACTTTCCCACTTGCACAGATGAAAGGATTTAGATTCTGAATTTCCTATCCAGAGGAAATTGAACATGATTTTTCTCAGGTTGTTTAAGACAGTGATTGGAATAATCTCAAGTGACATCTAGTAAACATACTGACATTCTAATACAGATTTTAGGAGAGTAAGTCAACCTCCCAGAGTCAACCACCTATAACACCAATTCCCAATATTTCTTTCAAATTTCTGTAGCATCCAATTCTAATCTTCAATTCGTTGAAACCCTATTTTCAAATGGTACCCAAGATATTTGAAACCAACAGACAGGTCAGTGAAACAAAAAGGAAGGAAACACTTGAAAGGATCCAACTCTTGATGTGATAGGCCTTCATGGAGTACCATTGATTTTTGTAAATTTACCACTAAACTAGACGCTAAATAGAATAGTTTAACAATCTTATCTATTTCCCACCATTCATTTAAAGTAGCATTTTTCATGATAACTACATCATCTACAAAAATAATGTGTAGGATTCTTAAAGTCCTGGATACTTTTATGCCTGTTAGCAGTCCTTTGTTTTGTCCCTCTTTTACTAAGAGGCTTAGTCCCTCCATGACTAGTATAAATAAAAGAGGCGATAATGGGCAGCCTTGGCGTAGTCCTCTTCCACTTTTAAAAAAATCAGTGGCCTCTCCATTTAATAATACTACAAAATTCGATGAACTGATGCAACTCATTATCCACTTTGTCATATCATTACCCAGCCCGATTTAAATCAGAATCATTCTTAACATATCCCAACTGATGCAATCATAATCCTTTTGTAGATCCAATTTTAGTAGCAATGATTTTAAGCTCTTTTTTTTTATGTTGTGTAAACATTCGTGTACCATACCAATAACATCCTGAATGTGGCGTCATTTCAGAAACCCCAGCTGCTCCAAAGATAGTGACTTCGAGAGAAATGGTTTTAGCCAGTTTGCTATAATCTTAGTGATTATTTTATAACAAAGATTACATAGTGATATTGGCCTATAGTCACCAAAAGTTTGTGGATTATTTCCTTTTGGTATTAATGCCAAGAAAGTGGAGTTTAGTCCGCCTGCATTTAGAAATTTAGTTCTTATTTCTTCCACCATCTCTAGGAGATCACCACCTACCAATTCAAAGAAATGAGAGAAAAACTCGATCATCCACCCATCGGGCCCTGGGCTCTTATCTCGCTTAAAAAAATGAGAGAACTGCTTTCAATTCAGAAGGCTCCACGAGTCGATATAAATTTTATGCCTCTGCCTCAGTGATGAAGTTGTTGTAAAGATTGGCGACTCTTACCTGGTTCACTATATGAGAATGATCCTGAGCTTTGAAGAAAGATTTGAAATAATTTGTTGCTTCAGACTTCAAAGTTTCCTAACCTATATGGAGATTACCCAAATCGTCTTTTATTTCCCATACAATTTTTTTGTTTCTTCTAAAGTTTACATAACTGTGGAAGAATTTAGTATTACTATCACCAGTCTTTAACCAAATGGCACAACTTCTCTGGCACCAAAGTTCTTCTTTCCTTTTTAAGTAGTTGTTTCTACAAACTTCAAGTTCTTTTAATTTGAATTCCTCCTGTGCAGTTCTCCTAACTTCAGTTTCAGATTGAAGCAGATAATTTATTTCCCGGTCTATCTGCGCTAGGTGATTTGTTTCCTTTAAAATGCAAGCCTTTTTCCATTTCTCTGTAGATACCTTTAACTCTTTGAGTTTCTAGACCAGAAGGTTCTATTTCTTGTTTTCAATTAGGAATTTCTGATCAGTCTAGAGGGAGTGAACTATCTCCTCGAATTCCTGCTAACAACCAATTCGAGTTGAATTTGAAAGGGTAAGCTTTGAAAAGAGGGGAAAAGTCCAATTGTAATAGCACCGGGGCATGGTTAGATACATAAGGGTATTATACCCATGATTTATAGTGGTCAATATTTGATAGCAGCTAATAAGATACAAGAAATCTGTCAAGACACTTCCAAATAACATTTGTGCCCATCCGACCATTCCTCCAAGTAGGTACAACTTTAAATGCTCAACATCAATAAGACTTTTGTTATGAAAAAGCCTCTTGTAATAATTATCCAATGATCCCACTATTTCCCCTTCACCCCATGTTTCATCCGAAGTAAAAGTAATATTCAGGTCACCTGCTAAAATGAGATTTTTAATACTTAATTGTCTAGAATCCGTCACTAAATTCTAGAATCTTCTTTTATCCACGCACGACCCATAGAAATTAAGTAGAGCAATCTCCATATTGTTAGATAAGCATGTACCTGTCAATAAGAGTCCACCGACAATGAGTGTCGAGACTAGAGTGAAAAGATTTGGTCCCAAGCCGCCAACAAACCACCTGAAGTTCCAAATGAGTTCACAGCTACGTAGAATCAATTTGGATGGAAAGTTTGCATAAAAGACCTAGAATTTTGTGCTGAGACTAGAGTTTCTTGTAGAAATACCATATTAGGATGGGTTTTTTCCAACAAACTTCTAAATGAGGCATCTTTTAGGGTGCCTCCAGTCCTTCTAAGGTTAAGGGAGAGAAAAATCATCATTTTTCACGAGCAAGGGACTTCACTTCTCTAAGTGCCCCACTATTAGTGGAAAGTGTGGAATCTGTAGTTGCACGGACTTCCACAATCGCCTTTTTTCTGGCGCTTCTAGTTTTGATAGGTTAGTAATTAATACCTATACCCCTAGACCAAGAAAATTATTTCCCAACACTAGCAATCTGCGTATACGAGTTACTAGACTCACCCATTGAATCAATCAGGTTCAAAATGGATTTACCAAGGTAAATGGGAAGGTTGACCGAGGAACTAGGATCCTTTATAAAATGTAAAAGTGAATCCAATACAACATGGAGGGTAGGATCATCATCCTCTGGTTCTTTATAACCCGATAGAATCAGTGACTCATTATTAGGTGAAGCAGGTAGGCAGGAAGGGATGTCAGGAACTGACGGTGAAACAGAATGAGAAGGTGAGGAAAGTTCCATGATGGAGGGGTTTGGGTCAGTAGGAGGAATAATACCAGTCAATGCGTGGACAAACTTAGTTCATGTATTCAACTCAATATTTGACTTTACAGGAGTACTATGTTCCACTAGAGTTGAAGTACTAACCCCAGACGTATGACTTTTTAACCAACAAGACTCCTCCAGAGCTTCCAATTCAAGTTGAGTGAAGGAAGAAAAAAGAGCGGGACAAAGATTTTTAATCTTACCCGTGATAGAGTCTTCTAATATAGTCGAATCAGGTTCTTCTTGTGGAAATTGAAAGGAGCCTAAACCTGGAAAATCTGTACCCTGATAACAATCAGGTGACGACTGGTAAGGAGAAATATCTTCTGTTTCATCCTCCTCCTCTTTAAAGCCATGATAGTCTCGTCTCAGGTGACTTATACTTTTGCAGAAGGTGCATCTAAATGGTAAACCAAGGTATTCTAGATTTTGCCGAAAGCTTCTTCCATGTCATTCTATTTCAAGTACCTCAAGAAGTCCAATGTGTATATCCATGGAAACTAATATCTTTTCCATTTTCCGTGAACTTGCTTTAAGCGCAGGCTCATCTATTGCGATGAAAGACCCCAAGGAATTCCTGATAGCTTGTAGAGCATCAAGATTCCAAAAATTCTAGGGTAGACCAAGTAAAAGAACCCACAGGTGTCATTGATGAAAATACTTCGTCTGTGGGTCAAATGCAACGTGTCATCATTTCAACATTAGACTGCTCCCACCAATGATCCAATATTTACTGGTAGCATCTTCTGGTGAGCGACAAAGGAAACTGAACCACCCTTTTGTTAGTGTTAGAGTCTCAGGGACATAAACTAGGAGAGGCTTCCATACCTGTTCAACCCAAAGGGAGAGCGATAAATTTCTCAGGTTTCTGTATGAAAGTCTACCCACCAACCCGCAGATGGACAATCTACAAGTCTCGACCAAACATATATGTGAGACTAATACCATTTTACGAACCACTTTGTTTGGCCTCCAAAAACGATGCCCTCCCCTGCCTTGGTGCCTTTTAAAACTTTTTCCACTAATGGCAGCAATGGTGTCCCTCGGTAAATTTTCTCTCAGAGCCGACACAGGATGGACATAAATCTTTTCCGGGAGAGCATCAGAGAGACCATGTAAGTTTCCAAAATGAAAATTTTCCATGGGAGAATAACTCTTAGGTAACCTCGAAGGGATAGGTAGTGGGTTTAATGTAGTCTTTAAGGTCACAGTACTTCTACTCAGTGCATCGACAGAGCTGAAAAGACCTTCAGCCTACCATATCCCCTCATCCTCCTCTCCCATAAGGGATTGGACGTCATATTTTATCCCTTATAACCTAGGGTTGGTCATGAATCCAACCACCTGGTCTCCATTGATAAAAAACCAATAAACATATAGGACATTGGGTGGAAAACGAGGGCCACCTCAGATTTAATAAATATTATTAATGCAAAATATAGACAGAACCAGTTTTCGAGGAAGGAAATAAATGAAAAAGAGGATAGTGGGATATCATCCCATGATATAAAACCACCTAATCGGTTATACTATCGCTAACTAAAACTTTCGCCCAATGTGAGGCCATCGCCACACTGTTGAGGTAGAAGTAAATAAACAATTCTATAACTGGAGAAAATTCCTCCAATAAAACTAAGAGTTAGAGAAACTGCAGAAAAGAAGGGTTTAGATACCACTTCCCATATGGTAACCCAAGTGTTTTCCATGAGAGTACTCCTTCGGCTCTGGTTCATTGCAATTTCCCGCACTTCTAAAATTCAAAATCTCCATCAGAATGCCAAAAAAAAATGAGTGCCTTATTTTTCAGCTTCACGTATGCATCCATGACTTTCATAGTTTGTTACTTCAAAGTCTAGAGGAGCACATATGTTTTATTTCAATTATACTTTGGAGTCTTATGGATAAGATTAATATACCACATTTTTTATTCATCAATTTATTTATTTTAAAAATGTTTTGAAAACTTCAATTTACACTTGTGACATTGTCAATAATTGTTACTTTTATTTTACTTTTAGGCTTGCACAAGTAATACATTATCATAAGTTTTAAGTGTTTCATAATCATTTTAACTTTTCTATTAAGTGATAAATAATTTCACTTGTATTAAGTGATAAACCATCACCACCCCTTGATGAAGTAAGGATATTCTTGGATTTTTAATGTTATTAAATATTTTTTGAGTTAATTTTTTTTCCCTTCTAAGTACCTCTCCATAATCCATGGATGGTAAACATGTTCCTTGATTATGGAGCATAACCCCAAGGATATAAAGAGAGTCAAACTCATTACCTCCCCAATTTTTTGGGTGAGAGATAAGAGATCTCAAATTTGGCTCATGACCAACTAAACTAACCCTTGGGACTAAAGTTATTTTATTTATTTATTTATATTTGGGGGGGAGAGTGGACATCGTTGGTAGAGGCCATGGGCGAGGTGAAAAAAAATGAGTCTAATCCATTTACTAATACAACATATGACATAGATTGGTAACAATCCTCGGCCCAAACTACAAATGACATTGAGAAACACACTTGGGTGAGAATGAGTCTAACAAAAATCTAATTAGCTAAGTCCCTTCTCTGAGATCAATATTTAACAGAAAGCTAGATCTATCTTAGGATTTTATTTTTTTAATGCTTCCTTGGAAACAACAATAGACACATTGATGTGTCAGTTGTCTAAGAAGTTGAATTGTTCAAAAGAGATAGATAAGTTGGGTTCGAGTTAGGTAGAAATAACCTTGGAAATTATTTCATAAATATAGTTTCATAATGATATGGGATGGTAGTGTTAAAATCTAGTTGGTTTCCCATCCTCAAGGATGTTAGCAATAAAAGTGGTGTTGAAAGGATCCCAATTTTGACCTGATCTTTTGGATTCTTTCGTTGTCACTAGAAGGTATTGTACAATAAGATCCCAAAATATTAGGTATAACTCCATTTCCCATCCATCAAGGCTTGGGCACACCTTGGGGCTTTCCAATCTAGAAAGGACTATTGTAATGTACCCAACCACTAAGGTTGGGCCACACTACTTCAAAAATGCACTTCTTGAATTGATTTCAAATTCTTATAACATTTAGTTAATAAAGAAGATTGAAAGACTCACATGCAATAATCAATATTCATGCTACAACATAAAATAAATAAACAATATGCTATGCACAACAAAAACCAACAAGCATGCATATTATTAAAATGAATATCAGAGATAATAATTAATACATAGTGGAAATAAATATACAAGCATAGAAACACATGACAAAGAGAACTTATCTTAAAAAAATCAATCACCAACTGGCTCCAGACCAAGGAAGTTCCACCCAACCTTAGATGTTGTTGTTTCAAGTCTCAACAACAAGTCACCCCCGAGCCATGGCTATGAATCCACAAGGACGGGTTCCAGAGCAACACTCAACTTCCCAAACCAGTCAACACTCAAGATCTCATAGGTTTCTCAACACACGACAATCCAAAGTACACCAACTCTCTTCTCTCCATCTTCCACCACCCAAAGACAATGAACCCCCTTCACTACCACACAGTCCCTCAGGTTGTTCACCTATTTCCAAGGCCCTAATGCATCTGGTCAAAATTATCCATGTTGGGATTCTCAGGATTCACAGTTGTGAACAAATTTTAGCACATGTCAATGCATCTCATGCATGCAAGCACCAATTCATGGCTAGAATACACTAACAATAACTACAACCAACCAACAATAGATTCTTTCCCAAAAATTTGGTTTTCCTTCCCAAGCCAAGATCAAGAATGAACGAGGAATAATGAATGAGCAATAATGAATGAAGAACAACATGAAGAGTGAACCCCCAAACAACCCATAAGGGGTGTTTATATAATAAAACCAGGTAACCACTTTTCTTAATTAAAACCAAGACGGGTAAAGAAAATATAATAAAAATAATTAGCCCCTTTATCCCCTTCTCTCGTGGAATCATAACCCTCTATAACTCTTGTTCTTGTCTGTCTGTCAGCTAGAAATGCATTTGATTATTAATAATGATCAAAGCATTACATTTCTGAGGCACTCTGACCTCTTTTAATTGTTTAGGCATGTTGGCCTTTCATCAAATAAACAAAATACATTATTAGCACGAGGACTCAAAACCAAGATATTGCATTCCCCTACCCCTTATTTTGACAATGTCTTCAGTGCATATACAAAACATAAATCAAAATTTCAAAATTATTCAAAAATTCATGGGTACTCTGCCCGCATGGCATGCTCATGCTCCCAAGTAGCATCTTCAGAACCATAGCAGGTCTACTGAACTTTTACTAGTTCTATGACTCAATTCCATAGCATTTTGACTTTTATGTCCAATATGCGCATTGGCTAGACATGAAAGTATCCTTCTGGATCCACCTGAATCATATTCCAATCAATAACATGGTTAAGATCATGTACATACTTTTTCAGAAAAAAGACATGAAACACATTATGCACATTCATGGAAGTAGACAATGAAAGCATGTATGCAACTAACCATATTATGTCAAATATCTCAGATGGACCATAGAATCTGGTTGCTAGCTTTATACAAATGTCCAAGTTTAATGAGCTCTTCTTGGGATTCACTTTCAAAATCACATGCTCTCCCACTTTAAATTCTCTAGCTATCATGTTCTTACCTGCATAACACTTATGTCTATCTTTTCCTGATTTCAAATTCTGCTTAACTTTAACCATCTAGTTTTCCATATCCTTGAGCAATTATTGCCCAAGTACTACTATGTCTGTTGGGTTGTACCAACTTATTGACGTATTGCATTTTCTACCATACAAAGCTTTAAATGGGCTCATCTTCAATGAAGCTTGATACTCAATATTATAGGTAGACTCAACCAAATGAAAATAATCTTCCCGTTTAGATGGATTATCCATCACATACATTATCAACATGTCCTTAATCACTTGGTTAACACTTTATGTCTTTCCATATGACTGTGGATGGTATGTTATGCTAAAGTTCATATTTGTACCAAATCCTGTAAATAGTCATCTCCAAAAATTAGAACTACACTTTGTATCTTTGTCTAAGACAATTTCCTTAGGTATTCCATGCAACCTAACAATCTCCCTCATGTAAATTTCTGCAATATTAGCTGCTATATGAGTCATTTTTATCTGAAAAAATGTGAGCAATCTTTGTCAATTTATCAACCACTACCATTATTGAATCATGTTTCCTTTTTGTCTTGGGAAATTTAGTGATACAATCAATGGTTACAACTTCCCATTTCTTCTTTGGAACTGGTAATGGTTGTAGCAAATCCGCTGGGTGTCTATGCTCAACCTTCACTCTTTGACATTCCATACATCTGGAAATGTAATTAGTAACATCATTCTTCATTCCTAGCCAAAATAATGGGCTTATTATTGTTGCAATTGTTTTCTAGTAACCGAGATGTCTAGCATATGGAACATTATGCATCTCTTTTAATATCAAATTCCTAAGTTCTCTGGAACTAGGAACACAAATTCCATTCTTATGCATAACTAATACATCTTCCTTAATCTCATACTCTTTATTTTTTTGCTGTACATTTTCTTGTTGTAAAATTTATTTTACCTATAGGTAATGTTGGTTTGTAGCATGCATGAGATGTATCCTCCTACTAAGTGCATCAACAACTTTATTTTCGTTTCTTTTGATATGCTTGATGTCAAAGTCACACTCACTTAAAAATTTCAGCCATCTTGTCTACCTGACATTCAAAGTTGGTTGTTCAAAAAGATATTTCATTTCAGCCATCTTGTCTACCTGACATTCAAAGTTGGTTGTTCAAAAAGATATTTCAGACCACTATGGTCTATCCTTAGTTCAAATATCTTTCCTATGAGATAATGCCTCCACATCTACATTGCAAGAACTATGGAAGCAAGCTCCAAATCATGTGTGGAATAATACCTCTTATTTTGCTTAAGCTTTCTAGACTCATAACTAATGACATGTCCATTTTGAGTGAGGATTCCACCAATTCCTTCCTTGCATGCATTTGTACATACTAAAAAATTCTCATTTGTGTCAAGAATATTTAAAATAGGTGCACTAGTAAGTAATTCTTACAACAAATTAAAATTCTCTTTACACTTTGTTGTCCATTCAAACTTAATTACATTCTTTTGCAAGGAACTGACGGGACGAGCAATCTTAGAGAACCCTTTTATAAACCTCATGTAGTATCCAACTAATCCCATAAAATATTTGATTTCTAAAACATTCATGGGTGCTGGACATCCTCTAATGGCTTCAATCTTCTTTGGATCTACTGCTATGCCTAGTTATGAAATAACATGCCCAAAATAATGGATCTATTCTTGGTAAAAGGAACACTTACTAAACTTGGCATAAAGTTGATGTTACCTCAACACTGGCAAAACCAACCTCAAGTTATGTTCATGCTCTTCCTCAGACTTAGAATAAATAAGTATGTCCTCCAAGGACACAATGAAAAACTTATCGAGATAATTTATGAATATGCCATTCATTAAGAAAATAAAGACAACTGGGCCATTGGTCAGTCCAAATGGCACCACTACAAATTCATAATGTCCATACATGGTTCTAAATTTTGTCTTAATGATGTCTTCTTCCTTGATTCTGACCTGATGGTATCTTGATCTCAAGTATATCTTTGAAAATATCATTGGTCCTCTTGGATGATAAAAGAGGTAATCAGTTTTGGGTAGAGGGTATTTTTTCTTCACAGTGGCTTTATTCAGATGTCTAAAGGAAATACACAACCTCATTGGTTCATCCTTCTTTTTGACAAAGAGTACTAGTGCTCCCCAAGGTGAAACACTTGGTTGTATGTACCCTTTCTTCAAGAATTCTTCTAGCTGCATTTGTAATTCTTTTAATTCAGGTGTACTCATTCTATAAGGTGTTTTGATATTGGGGAAGCTCCTGGTACTAAATAAATAGAGAAATATATTTCCCTCTTTGGAGACATTCCTGGTATTTCTTGGAATACATCTTCAAACTCTTGCAATGCTAAAAAATATTTAAGGCTTGGACCTTTTGTATTTTCTAAATCCTCCACATGAGCTGCATACAATTGGCATCCTTTCCTTAAAAGTCTCTTCATATGTAAGGCTGAAATCTCCCTTATAGAAATGGGTCATGGAATTCCTTTCACAATGCTCTGTTTTCTATCTTCATCAAGACATGTAAATGTCTTGTTATCACAATCTAGGATAACGTGGTGCTTGTCTAGCCAATCCATTCCAATTGGGATATCAAAATATCTTAACGATATGATATTTAGGTCAGCATTAGTATTCACTCCATTAAGACTTATTGGACAACCTCTAACCATCTCATTGATCCCTCTTTTGGTTCTAGTGTCTAGTTGAACCAAACCTGACTTTTCAAGATTACTTTTCTCCAAATGTAATTTGTCCACTATTTAGGATCAATGTAACAATGGATTTCTCCTGAATCAATTAAAATAGAAACATGATTATTAATGATATTAACTTCCACTTTAATCATGTTGGATTGGTACTCTGCTTGTCGATCTTCTAAGGTTGCATATATTCTTCCCATGTCTTCTACTGTTGTAGCCTCTTGGATGTTGTGCAGGGTCTTGATTTTGTCTTCTCTATGAGGACAATCCTTGTACATGTGATATTATTTGTATCCCCAACATTTGATTGGTGGTATTCCCTTTTTCCCAAGGAGTCTTCTCTCTTGTATTCATTAGTAATAGACTGATCTTGTTGATTTTTATTAGGATTGTTTTTGTTAAAAGGAGGTTTAAATCTCTTCCTCCTCTGATCACATTTCTCCTTTTTCTTATCCTTCCAAGATTTATGCAAGGATTCTCTACCCTTTCCTTTCTCACATAGGTATTTATCCTTCATGATGGTCTCTGTCAAAGTCCTAGGCTCATATCATTGAATATTTTCCTTATAAAATGATGGCAGATCACTCAAAAACCTCTATATATTCACTTTTTCATCCTTGATAAACCCCACATACTTCAACAATACCAAGAACTTCTTTTCATATTATACCATTGTCATGCTTCCCAACCCAACTTTAAAGAAATCTTACATATTCTTGTCATAGAATTTCTCTGAAAAATACTCCTCCTAAAAATATCTCTTGAACTGCTTCCAATTGATCTTGCTATCATTAATGTGCTAAACTTGCTTCAATTCATCCCACCACATAACAACTTTTCCATGCAAATGGTATATGGAAATTCTAGCTTCTAGGTTAGATGAATAATTGTGCAACTAAAAGTACTTCCTGATTCCAAGTAACAAGGATTCAATGTCCTCTTCCCTTTCTCTTTCACCATCAAAGGATGGTAGTTTTATTTTCCTTAGCTCTCCTTGCAAACTGTCTAATTCATGTCTTCTTCTTTGGTGTCTAACAAGAGACACTTCTTGACTGCTTATGGAGTCTTCAGATTAATAAAATTTCCTTTTTGAGTAAAGAGGTGAGTGATGTCTATGAGTTCTTCTATCACTTATTGAATGACCATTTAATTTTTAGTTATATCTTCTTTCATGATATCTTCCTTCTTCCTCCTACCTTAATTTTGATCCATTCTTTGCTTGCATATGCAACTGATTTGGGCTTTGCATCATCTGAGCATTATTTGGCTTTGCTCTCTCATAAACCTCTCATATTTTTCTTTGTATATTTTCACTTCTATTATCAAGATTCTCATAGTCTCTATTAATGTTTATTGTTCCCCTCTACTCATGCACCCATTTGATTATGTCTCTACATTACCAACATTGATATTTTGACCCTTAGCTTCTTTATCATGACTAAAGGGTCCCTCTCCTTCCTCCATGTCCCAAATATGATTTTTCATATTGAATTGATAGGTTTATATCCCCTAATTCTTCAAAATGTGCAAGAAAGTATTTTTGTTAGACTTATGCATATAAAACAAATTGTCAATTAATGATACAAGTCCTTTTTTCTGCTCAACTCATGAAGAATTATAACACAATTCTCCAAATTCTAGTTCATTATTCACTAAATAATATTTCCAACAACTATACTCATGCCCCAATATGATATCTGAGTTGAAAGTTATGGTTTCCTGAAAAAATCATTTTCACCCCATTTGTGCATTTTCTCCACTGGTGTAATTTTATTGAAATGCCAACTTCTGTCAACTGCAAAAGAAAATATGTCAAGAACTAGAGATTTTTTTTTATGAGACATAGATAATAATAATGACAATAAATTCACAAAAATTCTAATATTTTCAAGCTGATGCTTCGGTCAAAACCCACATCAATATGAAATCTGCAACTTTGTCCTTTTTCACCCCTTTTTCCAGACTTGGAATTTTGAGCAAAACTAGATAACTCTCAATCTGTGCTCTTATGGAAAAATTTCACTAGAACAAATTTGTTTGTCTTAATGAGTATATAAAATGTCAAAAAATAAAATTTTCCAGTTTTGTGATCTATGGTCACTTTTTCTCCTTTGGAAATCTAAAAAATCCCCAAAAGTGGTCCAGAATAGTGGATTTTGACCTATTTCAGTATCCCCATTCTAATACACTTAAAATTTATTTAATTCATTGATGGTTTATTCCCATGTCTACTTTATGGACTCTCTCCAAGAGTTTCAACTTCATTTGGATCTCTGACAATGATTTGGACCCAAATCTTTAAAAACCACTATTATGCAATTTATAACAAATCCAACCATAATTGGACAAGGGCCCTCTATGGAACTTTTGTAGATATCCTCTCTAAAAATAAAACCCATAAGTTTCATCTCAATCCAACTTAATATGCGCTATTTATGTCCAAAATAAGAAAATGGCTCCAGACTTTTTATGAAACTGATGGACAGTTTTGCCTATGTGGCAATCTACACCATCAATCTTAAATCAGAAGAGATCTAGACTGTTTATCCACTCTCTATCAATGATTGAAAATTTCTTTTGTAAACCAAATTTCCCACTGATCTCCCCGATTCTCGATCATCAACCATTTTTCGTCACAAACTAAATATTTTCCTACAAATTTTTTCGATGCCCAATCATTGGCCATTGACCATTGGTCATTTCCCTTGGAAAAATTATTACTCCCAATTCTTCGTTGATCTCTGACCATAGACAATAAAGAATCTTTTCATTGATGTGGAAACTATGCTAACATGGCATGATACATGGATGTTGACCTGGCATGACACATCATCCTGAGGCATCAACTAGGATAACGTGGAATGACACATGGATACTAACATGGCTTGATATGTGGATGATGATGTGGCATGACACATCATCACCCTCTTTTCCCCATCGACTATCGATAGTTTCTATTGGAATAATATGAACCTCACACTAAATTTTTCGATGCCCATTCATCGACCATCGATGATAAGAGATTTCCTTTAGTCGAATGAAAACTTCACCCAAATTTTGTCGATCCCCAATCATCATCCATCGATGATCTGAGATTTCTCTTAGTGAAATTCAACACTCTTCCAAAAAATTTCAATCCCTAACAATCGACCATTGGTGATCTCTATTGGTGAACTTCAACACTTAGACAATTTCAATCAAAACCCAAGAGAATCTAGGCTATTGATCTTAGTTGTTGATTTTCTTCGACATCCAAAACGACCGAAAATGAATACAAACCATTAATCTTCCTCATTTTCCAAACCACCGAAACAAATCTTGTCTGTTGATCTAGTAAATTTGTCAAAATTTGAAACTTTATCAAAATTTTAAATTCATCACAACAAATCTTGACCGTTGATCTAGAGATCAAACACGATCTCGGTCGTCGATTCCTTGAACTCTTCCATGCAAAACAATGACCATTAAAACTTTGATTTTTTTCGATCTTCTAGGTTGAATTTGTCTCTACAACTCTGTAGATTGAATCCATTAAACTTATTAAACAACATTGAATCATTTAAACTTGGATATGTTGACAAATTTGGGGATTTTCTCTCTATTTTTCCACCATTTTCCCCCAAATCCATACAAACTGAATTTATGAAAACAAATCTACCCAATTCGCACTCGTTTTGGCCCATACCATTCCAATACTTGAACCAAAATATTTGATACAAATTTGTAACATACCCAACTACCAAGGTTGGGCCATGCTACTTCAAAAACACACTTCTTGAACTGATTTTGAATTTTGATAACATTTAATTATTAAAGAAGCATAAAAGACTCACTTGCAATAATCAAGATTCATGCTACAACATAAAATAAAAAAAACAATATGCCATGCACAACTATAATCGACAAGCATGCATATTGTAAAAACGGATCTTAGAGATAATAATTAATAAACAACATAAATAAATATACAATCATAGAAACACATGACAAAGAGAACTTATCTTAAACAAAATCAATCACCAACTGGTTGCAGACCAAGGACGTTCCACCCAACCTTAGACGTTGTTGTTACAAGTATCAACAACAAGTCGCCCCTGAGCTAGGGCTATGAATCCATGATGACGAATTCCATAGCGACACTCAGCTTCCCAAACCAATCAACATTCAAGCTCTCACATATTTCTCAACACACAACAATCCAAAGTACACCAAATCTCTTCTCTCAATCTTGCACCACCCAAAGACAATTAACCCCCTTCACTATCATGTAGTCCTTCAGACTGTCCACCTCTTTCTAGGTCTACAATGCATCTAGTCAAGAATCTCCATGTTGGGACTCTTAGGATTCACAGTTATGAACAAATTTTAGCACATGCCAATGCATCTCAAGCATGCAAGAACTAATTCATGGCTGGAATATACTAGCAATCACTACAACCAACAAAAAATGGATTCTTTCCCATCAATTTGTTTTTCCTTCCCAAGCCAAGATCAAGAATGAACGAGGAATAATGAATGAGAAGCAATGAATGAAGAAAAAAATTAAGAGTGAACCCCCAAAAAACGCATAAGGGGTGTTTATATAATTACATGAAATCAAAAACCACATGTCCTTCCCCCCAAGAAGCTCATATAGCCACTTTTCTCAATTAAAACCAAGCTGGGTAAATAAAATATAATAAAAATACTTAGCCCCTTTAGCCTATTCTCTCATGGAACCATAGCCCCCTATAACTCTTGTTTGTGTCCATCTAGAAACCAATGATGTATTTTATTATTAATAATGATCAAAGCATTACATTTCCTAGGAACTCCAACCTCTTTCAATTGTTTAGGCACTCTGGCCTTTCATAAAATAAACAAAATACATTACTAATATGGGGACTCAAAACTGGGGTATTACAAATGTAGAGCTTTTTTATCTCCTCCTTCGTGACCAATATCACAAGAGCTCCATTTTCTATATTTCATCCAACCATCAAAGAATGTGGTTGTGGCCATGGTTTCTTTAATATTTTCCTTGGGAGTTTTTATGTACACCATTTTGTAGTGTGTACAAAATATACACATTTTGATCTAGTGATTTTCCATGATTTTCCAAATTGTATTACATGATTTCTAAGCCATTGCTTACCTATGGAAAAACTTGGTATTGCCATCACCTTTTGTTAACTAGGTGACTCTAATTTTCATGTGCCATTTGGCTTCTTACCAAGATAATGGCCTTTCCTTTTTCTTCTCTAGAGTGTTTAATTTTTACAAGCTTTCTCTCATAAATCTTGATCCTATATGAGATTCTTGTAATTATGCTAGCTTTCCTTCCACTATAAATAGATCTTTTTTATCCTACTAAAATGTTGATTTAGCTCGTTCCTTGGTTAATACTTTGGCATGTAATATATTCCTTTGAAATATGATCATGACCTGCTCCATAAGGATTTCCTCCAATTCTATCTTATGAATGTGGCATAATCCTTATAGGTTTAATAATGTTGGTTTTATTTGAAAATAGAGGGAGGATTCATTCCCATATTTAGCTCTAGTTTAATCTATTGATGGTTAG
Organism: Picea sitchensis; assembly: GCA_010110895.2. Lineage (NCBI taxonomy): Eukaryota > Viridiplantae > Streptophyta > Pinopsida > Pinales > Pinaceae > Picea > Picea sitchensis. The sequence continues at coordinate 73,568 of SNQJ01S0029622.1, read as the reverse complement.
GCTATTCCTCCTTTAGGATCAAGGATTTGTAGGCACTAATTCTCTGATTAAGGGTTCCTTGATTAAAAAAATGATCAAGTCTTTTAGATATCCCATGTATCTCTACTTTTCTATTTGACCATGTAGGTTCCATCACTATATGTTTTTCATCCATTAATATATTGTGTTCCACATAATTCAAAAAATATTTTTTCGAAGCATTTAGGTGAGCTTGATTCCGCTAGATTCCAAAATGATGAATTGTGAAATTTAGATAATCCCCTAAGATGAGATGGGGAATGTTATGTATACCCAAGAAATCTAAGTCGAAGTAGAATCCCTTCCTATTATGAATTGGTGCATATATATTGAGAATATTTACTTCCATATTTAGACATGTGAGATTAGAGTTGTTGGAATACAACGAGGGGGACATACCATGGTATGTAGAGCTAGTGTTGAGGTCCATATTGTTGCGTATGTGTTATATTTTTTGCATGACTATAGGTCCCCTTAATGGGGGCCGTCCCCAAGAAAAAGTTTTGGGGGGGTTATTCGCCAATTTATTTTGGATATTCTCCCATTGTTTTTGGAAATTTTTTAACACATGGTTTTCATTGATGGTTTTCTAATTCTAGTTAAGGAATTATCATTGTTGAATAATCTGGGTCAATGGATTAGGGGTTTGGATGCTAGGGGATCCTATATTTATATTGTATTGTAAACAATGAAGAATATGATTAATAGAATATTAGAGGTGCGACTCTAAACAAGTTGTTGGTTTTCTCGGTTTGGGTTTCCAGGGTAAAAATATGTGTGTGTGTGTCATTGTATCTTTTTTGTTTTTATTAATAATATGTTTGCAGTAATTTATCATACAAGGTTAAAATCTACATTTGGTATCAGAGAAATTATTGTCTTTAGGGGGATGCCTTTTTGGTCAGGGGTTTTGGCTCAGGTTTGTGGTAAACCTTGTTACAATGAGAGATCTATGGTATTGATTCTTCAGGTGAGAATAAATGGTGAGTAGCTTGAAAATAAAGATAGAGAAATTTAATGGGAAATTTTTTGAGTTGTGGAAGCTCAAGATGGAAGATTTGTTGGTGGACAAAGATTAGTGGAATGTTGAAGATCCAAGTACTGCACCTATAGGAACATCAACATAAGACTGGAAAAAGTTGTATCAGAAGGCGAAGAGCACAATCTGGTTGTGTGTCTCAGATTCAATATTGCTAAATGTGTTAGGGGAAGCTACAACCAAAAAATTATGGAATAAGTTGGGGACTTTGTATCAATCTAAGTCCTTGGTAAAAAAGACATTCCTGTGGAAGAAGATGTATAACATGAGAATGAAGGTGGAGACTCGGTGACCGAGCATACGAACACCTTCAATACTGTGGTAATTCATTTATTATATGTTGATATTAAAATTTCATATGAATATAAGTGTATTAGTTCATTGTTATCTTTACCAAAATCGTGGGATAGTTTGGTTGTGGCCATAGGTAGTAATACAACTACTTTAAGTTTCAATGATGTGGTCTCATCCTTATTATCAGAGGAGATGATGCAGAAGAACATGGAAGGACAAAGCACATAAACATTATTTGTAATAGGACGCTCCTAGGAAAGAAATAGATCTAAATCCTCAAGTGAGAGATCTAAATCTAAGGGTAGATCTAAATCTCCTAGAAAGTTTGTAACAGTATGTTGTAGATGTGGAAAAGAAGGGACCTAGAAGAAGTAATGTAGATCCAAAAGCATTGAGAGAGGGAAGGGATCTAAATATGCTCCTTCTATAGAAACAAAAACCTCCTCAGAAGGAGGAGGTGATGTGTACTTGGATTATTCAAGGACACATGCAGATCATGAGGCATGGTTGGTTGACTCGGGTGCATCCTTTCATATGACTCTTCATAGGGAGTGGTTTTGTGAATATGAAAGGTATGATGGAGGTGATGTTTTCCTAGGTGATGACTAGATAGCCAAAATAAGAGGACAAGGAAAATTCAATTTGAAGCTCATGTATGGAAGGATTAGAACAATGTTTGGTGTTCTACACATCCAAGGACTGGCGAAAAATTTGATTTTTGTAAGCAAAATGGCGATGCAGGGGTAAAAATAGTGTTTGAGAAAGAAACCTACATGATGGTTCAAAGAGAAATGGTGTTGTTGAAGGGAGTTCATATTGGAAATTTGTATAAGAGATAGGGAAGCACTATTAGTGATGGGTGTAATAGTTCCATTGTTCTTGAGATTGGAGCTGAAGAAGAAAAAACTTCTACAATCTCTGGAGAAAAGGCTATGTTGTGGCATCAAAGACTGGGGCATATCGGAGAGAAGGTATTTCAACTAATACATGATAAAGGTATGGTTGAAGGTATGCTTAATTTCTCTCTAGATTTTGATTTTTGTGAACATTTTGTATATGGGAAGAAGAATTAGGTAAGATTACCCTCTAGTGCAACAAGAGTAGAGGGAATTTTATAGTTGGTGCACTGTGATGTGTTTGGGCCTATGTCAGTTCTATCAGTGGGAAAATCTATGTACTATGTCTCATTTATAGATGACTTCTCAATGAATACTTGGATATATTTCCTCATGAAGAAATATGAAGTCTTTGATAGGTTTAAAGAGTTTGAGGCTCTTGTGTAAAATCAAATAGATAAAATAATTAAGGTGTTGAGGATGGATAATGGTGGAGAGTTCTGCATAAATGAATTCAAGGAATTCTGTAAGAAGTGTGGTATATCAAGGAAAAATAATACTCCATATACACCTTAGCATAATGGATTTGCAAAAAGGATGAACAATACACTCATGGAAAAAACAAGGTGCATGCTTAGTGGTGTCGGGTTAGGATGAGAATTCTAGGTAGAGGAAATGGGTACTGCATGTTACCTAGTCAATCTATCAGCCTCATCAACAATGGATGAAAATACTCCACATGATGTATGGACTTAAGAAAACCTCTCTCACACATCTCAAGGTATTTGGTTGTGAGGCCTATGTTCAAATTCCAAAGGAAAACATGAGTAAGCTAGATAAAAGGTTTGAAAAGTTTATCTTTATTGGTTATAAATATGGTTTGAAATGTTATAAGTTTTGGAACCCGGAAACTAAGAAGGTAGTGTATAGACGAGATGTGGTATTTAGAGAAATCAAATATGTTTTCAAACAGTAAGTCCTACCGAGGAAGGAAGAACTATAGAAAATATAGTTTGAGTTGAAGGACGATGAATCAGACTCTACAGAAGAACATGAATCATAAGAAGAATATCCTCATACTCTAATATTGAGGAGATCAGTTCAGGAAAGAAGGAAAACATAAAAGTATACTCCACTTGATTTTTGTTCAAATTTTGCTTTGTCTATTACTGATGATGATCCTAGAAATGTTAGGTAGGCAATGGATTTAGAGGATGGAAAAATATGGAAAAAGGCCATGGTTGAAGAAATTGAAACCTTGGATAAGAATGAAGCTTGGGATCTAGTGGAGTTGTTGACTGAAAGAAATACCATTGGAAAAAAATGGGTGTTTAAAAAGAAGATGAATGCATAAGGAAAAGTGGAGAAATACAAAGCTTGGTTAGTAGCAAAAGGTTATTCCTAGGTTGAGGGAATTGACTTTGGTGATATTTTTTCTCCTCTTGCCAAGTTGACTTTTATTATATTTCTTTTATCTGGAAGAAGAAATCTACTAGAAGTAGCCAAAATAATTTGCTATGAAGGGAAAGAAGGATTTGATATGCAAGTTGAAAAATTCCATGTATGGGTTAAAGCAACCACCAAGGATGTGGTACAAAAAATTTGATACTTATATGTTGGGACTTGGCTTCACAAGGAGAAAAATGAATCACTGTGTGTATTTCAATTAATTGGTGATCATATTATTTATTTGTTCTTGTATGTGGATGATATGTTGCTGATAGGAAACAACAAGGAGATTATCCAGGATGTGAAAAATCATTTGTCCTCTAAATTTGACATGAAGGATATTGGTGCTGCGAATTTCATTTTGGGCATGGAAATTAAAAGAGATTGGGAAAACAATAAACTCTGGTTAAATTAAAGGAAATATGTTGAGATAATATTGCAGAGGTTTAATATGCAGTAATGTAAACCGGTCAAGGTTCCTATTCTTGTAGGTGTAAATTTATATGTGGATAAGTGTCCCAAAACACAACAAGAGGAAGAGGACAAGTCCCATGTTCCATATGCAAGTGTGTTTGGATGTTTGACATATGCAATGGTCTATACCAAAACGGACATTGCACATGCAGTGGGAGTTTTGAGCAGGTATATGTCAAAACTAGGAAAGGATCATTTGACAACAGTAAAGAGGGTTTTCAAGTATTTGTGTGGCACTATTAGTTATGGATTGTGCTACCAAGGAAGAATAGGATTGGATAGAGTGTTGGACATACATGGGTTTGTGGATGCAGACTGAGCTGGAGATCTGGATTGTAGAAGATCTACAAGCAGGTATGTGTTTAACCTGTTTGGAGGAGAAATTAGTTGGATGAGCAAAATACAATCTATAGTGGCACTCTCAACTATAGAAGTTGAATACATGGAAGTCACTCATGCATGCAAGGAAGCAATATGGTTATAGATATTTTTTTCAGGTATTGGGTTGGTACAACAAGCTATAAGGATATATTGTGACAGTCAGAGTGCAATATTCCTAGCGAAGAACTCGAATTATCATTCAAAGACAAAGAATATTGATGTTCAATATCACTTTGTGAGAGACATGGTTGAAGAAAAGAAGGTGTTGTTGATAAAGGTGGACACTTTGAATAATGTTGTAGATTCATTAAAAAATCTATGAGCAGTGAGAAGTTCTCTTGGTGTAGAGGATCTATGGGCATTGATACCCTCAATTTTTGACTATGTAACCCTACAACTCCTTGTATGAAAAGAAAAAACCAAGTGGGAGAATGTTGGGTATGTGTTATATTGTCTTGGGCAGTTTTTTGACACATGGTTTTTGCCGATGATTTTCTAATTTGGGTTAAGGAATTAGGGTTGTTGACTAATCCAGGTCAATGGATTAGGATTTTGGATGTCGTAGGATCCTAAATATATATTGTATTGTAAATAATGAAGAATACGATGAATAGAATATTAGAGGTGCGACTCTAAACAAGTTGTTGGTTTTCCCGGTTTGGGTTTCGAGGGTAAAAATATATGTGTAATGTGTTTGTGTGTGTGTGTCATTGTATATTTTTTGTTTTTATTAATCATTTGTTTTCATTAATTTATTGTACAAGGTTAAAATATACACATCCAAGAGCCACCCCACCCGATTAACCTGTTGAATGCACTATCATGAAAGACCAATTTGGTAGATAGTTTTTCAAGTGCTTATTTGCTTCCAAAGCTAAGCATATAGTGACTCTACTTTTCATGTGCCATTTGGATTCTTTCTAAACTAATGGCCTTGTATTTTTCTTCTCTAGAGTGTTTAACTCTTGCAAGGTTTCTACCCTAAATCTTTCTCCCATATAAAATTCTTGCAATCATTTTATATTTCCTTCCATTATAAGTAGATCGTGTTTGCCATATTCCCATAAATATAAACACGCCATCATCATTAATTTCCATATATGTAAAAATTATCAATCGGTGCACATCATGATCATTTACATCTAGTTCGTTGTCTTCATCACTAGAGTAACTTTTAAATGGTGGAAGGTTGTCCCTTTTGGTCAATTGATCAGAATCCACCTCTTCATCAAGAAGAAAAGTATCTTCCTCATTTATGGATATATAGAAACTTTTCCAAAAGATTTTGAGAAGCCATTTTTTTTTCTACTTGCTAGATCTCATGTTGGAAGATAAAGATACGTCAATACCATCAATGTCAAACCTACTTGAAATACTAGTCCTATATTGTATACTAGAAACATATCTTTGATTGGAAACTTATTCTTGTTGAGAGAAAGACTCCATACATGTGTTACTACTTGACCTAAAATCATGAATATCATCAAATATATCCCTATTGCATGAACTTCTCCCATCCCTGCTTAGCTCTACAAGTTTGTTATCAGAACTTGTATCCAGGCTATATTCCTCATGAACATCACTTCCACCACCACATGTTCCCCAATTTTTTTTCTTGTAACTAGATAAATACTTCCCATTAGAAGAATACGATGAGCTCACTATTAAGGAATTAATAACATCATCTTGCATGGATACTTCCCTATTTTTATTTTTACTACTTGTTGCATCGTCTCCATATGTATCACATTTTCTTCTATGATCTAATTTGTCACTTTTCACATCATTTGTGACCTTGTCATTAGTAGTGTTTTGATGAAACTTTGTATTTGACGTAGAATTGTTATGTCTTGAAGATAGAGGCCAATCCAACTATTCCTCTCATTTTCTTATGTTATCACCCTGTACTTTGACCATATTTTAACTTTGTGGTGCATCAATAATGGAATGAACATTGGTTTTCATGTTGTAGAGTAGGAGTTCAAGGGACATGCAGTCATAACATATTGAAGATAAAGGAAAATTCCATAAGCCATGAAGGAGATATTGTCGATTCCTCTAGTTGGAGCCCATCCATATCATTTATCTTCCAATTTTTATATATAATAAACTACAATGGTCCTAACAATAATTAGGAAGAGGTTTGTCATAATCACAATTGTATGAGTCACATGAGTCTCTTTTACAAAAGGAGAAAAACCTTTAAAATTGATTATTAACTGGTTGTTTATGAGTGACCCTAAATGCGAATTGTCTCAGTTCCTATAACAATTCCTCCCTCTTACATAATGGAGATACATGTGTTTGAATCTGAGACTAGGCTTGGTGCAAAAAACTAGAGATCATTTGACTCTTCAGATATAGAGGTCTTTGTACTACAATGTAATCCAGGTTTCAAAAAATTCAGAAGATATTGGACATACCAGGTATACAAACATACATTATCAACAATTCCTGAGTGTGTTTTTTTCTAAATGAGAGACCTTATATGAGGTCAAGGAAGGATGTCACTAATACATGTGATATATGCAAAATAAGCCTTTTTAATATATTTCAATTTTTCTCCTTGGGATGGTAGCATGCATAGGATGGAACCTATGTAATATGGTATTTCTTTTACAACCTAAACAACAATATAATATTGACATCGACTAGGACTTCTCTTCTTACAAGAGACAAAATACGTACAAGGGTCTCCATGAATATAAAAATAAGAATTACAATAAGAGATTACACCTTGAAGCTGAGAATGAGCATGACCATGATCACCATGAAGATGGTGCATGCTATAAGACAACAATTTTTGGTTACAACCCTCCCAACAATTCACATGACAATATATTGCCTCTAACTCTTTCCATGATAATCAATTATAGAAATGTAAGAAAAAGGAAGGGAGTCCCTTTCAGATCTCCTATGACTAGTCTTATATATCCCACATATATTTGTTAGAATCCTTCAACATATATATAATCACAAAGCTTAAGTATAAGAACTACAACATAGATTCAATATACATGTACCAAATTATGAGTAAGATAAGCATGATACATACATACATACATACATAGATGCATACATGGGTAGTATAGATATCATCTGCACTTCAAGTTTTATATATTCATAGATATATACATAGCAACATAAAATGGTTATGTTGTGACATGATCCTTGCAATCCAGGGATTGGATTTCTTTTTTGGGCACCATGGTCATAATCTCATGGTTCTGTTGAGCACTCAACACACCCTAAAAGCCTTATCAAATTTTGTCACTTTTTGGGTACCACTTGTTTTCTTCACTGTCTGACTTGATTTCATTTTGGGAAATGGTTTATCTTTGTTTATTTCCATGTCTCTTATCACCTAGTCAGTTTTGTTTGAACTTGTAAAACCTCATGTCTAAAAGACCTTAACACCTGAATTAAGAATTGACAGCTAAGCACCGCACCTAACGCGCTCAGGTTCGACGTCGTAAAGAATTCAAGTAAGTAAAGGAACCACACAAAAACAACAGTAGTCAAGCGTTGATCCTCATTGACATCGACAAAAGGTGGTTTTGGTTTGCATAAGTTATTCGCATAAAGGTTCGAGAGATATTCAATCCCCTTCGACATCGGAAAAATACGAGAAAGACAGACATGAACAAAGGACGTAAAGAAATCGCCAATAGCCGATGACCTATGCACTTTATCAGGATCAGGGAAATCTAGAAAGATCAAAAAAATCATTTCAACCATGATAAAGTTATCTTCGATCGCCGATCCCTGATGCATTTTCAACATCGAGACTTTTTCGAGGGAGCTGACCCAAAAGCATTTGGGTAAGTTTATCGTCGATCCTTGACACTTTTCAACGTCAACAAGATAGGATTGGGTTGTGGAACATATGTCTTAAACAAAACCCCAACTCCGATTAACATGAGAAATTAAAGTCATTGGTCTCGAATTCCACATGTCTTTACCACGTAAGAGGGTCGTACGGTCTAGTTTTATCCTGAGTCATTTTGGTTCCCTAGGTCCTAGTCACACCTCCTAGTCATCTTTGTACGGCAAGATTGATCGACGTCGAAGCTTTTGCAGGTGGATATCAATGAAAATGTTCATAGCACAATCCCGAACCTCGATCCACCAACTGAAAGAGAGAAATGATGGGATGTTTGCGACATAAGATACGATCAGATTTTGGACATTTAATGAACTAGTTAATGCCCAATACCGCATTATTTGCTACCCTGTGCATCGATTATACACCAAAATTTTGAAATCGTCGATAGCCACATTACCACCTATGCCCGCGTCGTCAACCCATGATGAATTTAAGTTTAAACATCTCTGAAGATCTGGCGGCAGATTTGACGAAATTACACTTATAACCTGAATTGAGTTAAATGCTTGATTAACGGATGGGCATAAATGCTTGATCAACGATGAGAATGGTGGATGTGTCAAATTTTTCCTCCCAACGGAATTCGAGAAATACTATAAGCTCAGGGACCCAGAGGAACGGCTCAACATGGATTTCATGGTGAAGTTCTATGAGTTCCATGACACCAGCCAGGTGATGGCCTCATGGTGGAAGGAGGAAAATAATTTCACTAACCAAAGCAATGGATGGTATAGAACGAGTAATTTGAGGGAGCCATACATCTATTTAATGGCTCTCATCTGCCAATTATATGGAGAAAAGGACTGCTCCAAGTTTTCAGAAGCATGGATGCCTTTGGCGTACATAGTTGTGATCATCGGGAGCATCTTAAAATAGGGAGCAATAATCTCAAAACAAATAATCATCTGTATACAATAGGCTAAGCATCTGTATACAGGAAGGGGAGGCACCCACTTTCTACATGGCCTCGTACCTGCTCAATGTCATGTGCACAAGGAATGTCTTTGCCGGCATGAACCTAATTTGGCATGTTGTAGAGCTCCCAGTCCACGTCTAATTCAACATACTATGGGATAATAGGTACAAGAAATATTATGCACTCATATGCGATGAATTCATCGCCTGAATTCATTTTTTTTTTTTTAAGAAGGAATGCCCAAGACTATCTGCGGCAGCCAAGAAAACAATAGCCAAGGTAGGCCATTGGTACTTGGACGAATGCTCAACCTACATCAGGGTGTTTGGGGCCATCGAAGCACCACATCTCCTACCCGCTCATGTCCCAGACTGTCTCGTTGTGGGATAAATCTATTATCAGACCATCCTGGAGGGCTATAACACCACATTGGTCAAATACAAGAAACAAACTTTCATACCCTATGATTTTCATATAGGGTTTTATTTGGTGAAGGTGATATTTCTCAAGCCAAACAAGAGGGGCTTAACCAACTAGAATTCAGATTCTAGACAGGTCGATTCCGTAAGAACGATACTAAAGGCCTGGTCCCCCAACACACTTCGCAAGTATCATCTTGTTGGCCATATACTCATGACAAGTTTGAGGACAAAATTTTCACAGAGTGTGCCTAGGATTGGGATGAGGTGGTACAAAGGATGGCCAACCCAAACATTGCTGGGTTCAAGGCCATGAGCATGGATGAAAAAGTGGAAATTGTAGAGCAGTTAGCTCAAGAGGCCCTCAGATCTAGGGAAGAAATTAGAGCGATAGAAACAATAGAGGAACAGAGAAGGGGATTTCTCTTGATAGAAGGGGCACAGAGAATCATTGATCAATTAAAAAATGAATCATGATCTGGTAGAGATGGCAAGGGTCCCCGCTCATGACCCTGTCGAAATTCGTGGGGAACCGAGTGGCCTAGAGCCAATACAGATTGAAGAAACCACTGGGTCAGATAACCCTGAAGATCCATCACCACAGGTCGGATCATTAGGGGAATTTTTGGCTAGGCCCGAGATAGCGAGGACATCAGAAAGGAAAAGTATACCAAATCCCTTGTTCGATTAAATTACCATCTACGATGATGAGGAGAGTTCAGAGGTGTCCTTGGTCACTCCGGTGCAAATTACAAAGGATAAAGAACCTGAGAAAGCATCCACCCCGGGTCCCGGCGCTCCAAGTCAGAGTCATCTGCAGAATGAGCATGAGGTAGAAATTTCCTTGGACGTTGAGCCTCTCAACATATCGGGAACCCCAATGGACAAATCGAGGGATGATCTATGATCGAGTGAATAAGGAGAAGAAATTCCTCAACAAGAAATCGACATCTCAACAACCAATTACCAAGTAAATACCGAACATGCCCCTGATTCCTTAGTTTTAGCCAGTAACTTGCCATCCGATGAGAAACAACTAGAGGTTGAGCCATCAGGACATACATAATAGGTTCAAGAACCCAGTCTTGAACAGATATACACAGTCGGGAGCTTGGGAAACACTCTTACTTGGGGAGAACAACAAATCCCTGAACCTATGGATGAAGTTTCCAATATACAAGCAATATCCTGCGACCGAAAGAGGAAATCCATCGTGAAGAGAACCACCAAGAAAAGGAGGCTTACTTTGGAAAGTTTGATCCTCATCACCACGGAGGAGAAATTGATTAGCACAGAGCATGCCAAGACGTCCGAGATTATCAACGCAGGGATGGTGATCAAATATGCCACCTTGGATTGAGAAAGGAAAGATGAAGAGGAGTTAGCCACTGTGCTAAAGGAGTTGGAGCATCTGTGCCATTTGGTGAAATATTATCAGGACTCCACATAGGTCATATTTTTGAGAAGCGAATTCTAAGATGCCTACAACAGATTTGCAAATGAACGACAACTTTTTACTGTAGGGATATCCGACTTCCAAGAAGACACTCTTATGGTGCTAGAGACCTGTAAAGATGTGGAAATATGGTACAAGAAGGCCCACCAAGAAGTGGAAATAGTTGATCACATTAGCGTGGTTCAAAAGGGTCGAGACACCGAAGAGCTTGACATTCGGGTGCTAAGGGACAACAACATAGATTGGATAAGGAAAGTGACCAAATACTGGGTACAAATGGCCCAAGAACCTTAGTAGGAGATTCAAGAGAAATGGGTCGATTGTGAAAGAAGCTGGGTCAATATTAATCGGGAGATGAAAGACATCGGTCTCCCAGACTTCGGCTCACCCGAGGACTTTGTCAACTTGCATGACATAGTCAAACAGCATGCAGAACAAGGCTCAGTGTGGACTGTAGAGATAGAAAAGGTGGCGAACATGGTGCCAGGGCAAGTACACTAGTTCATGGAACACCCGATCAAGGATCAAACAATGTTACAACAGTTGAGGGTCAGAATAGTCAAGTATCGATCACGGGCAGTAGAAGTAAAGGAGATCCTTTCGGCCCTGATGGACCAACATAGATTCCTATATGCCAACACATGTGAGGAACTCTTTTTCAAATGGTCAAAGTATGAGAAGAGTCACCCACTCCAGTGAAACCATTCGATGACTCTTAGAAGACATAGAGGTGTAAGTGCCATGTGGCGATGTTTTCTTTTACTTAGCTTGCACTTTTGATAGTTATTTTTAGTTAATGATTTGTTATAAATAAGAGTATCGACCTTTTAGAAAGGGTTGATGGTTTTTGGCAAAGACCCTCATTTTTGGAATTGTAGAGAACTATTTCGGAGCTACCTTAATTAAGAAGTCATGTTTAGGACCAGAGACAAATTTCTGTTTTACATCAAAGGCGTGTGTGATTGGATCATAAGGAGGAATTACTTCTGACTTTATCTCATGAATGGATGCTGTAATGAGTACGAGTTTCTGAATCTATTGATAAGTTATCTGATTCAATATTTTTATAGTTCTTGTCTCTAATGATGGAAAGAAAATTGTTGTGTTAATGTGTGATTAATGGTTAGAGCTAAGGAAACTATTTTTCTTACCATCATCTTATTGCATGTATGTTTTCTTTCGATAATTGTATCTCAGTCAATAATTAAAATACCAACAAGTTGATGTATTAGTACTAGGATTGTCACAGGTATGAAAATATTTGTCTGCATGATGGAGCATGAGGGTTATCCCAAGCTCATCCTTCTTTAGTAGTTAAGATTTCCCCTTTTACCTAGCTGGTTTATACTAGCACACATCTTTTAGAAAACCCACCAAATACAAGAAAATAAAAAAGAGAACGTTTAAACTGAAGGAGGAATTTTCATAAGAAGATATCATGTCAATCACTATGTAAAGCCCATCGATTATTTGTCCGGATCGACAGATCTGGAGAACCATTCCACTATCAAACGCTGCAGAGTCTAATTAGGCATCGGTGGCGGGTTTGGTTCCTGCTGTTGAGTTAAAGGGATTTAGGGCCCCTCAACAGGTTCTTCATACAACCTTTCCTTGATATCAATTGTAACTAGTTCACAAAAAAAAAATAGGAATCCTATAGGTTTTCCTAGATTTTAATTCAACAACAAATGCAGAAACAATGATCTACAAGAATTCTCGGGAACTAGTGACAAAAATGAACAAAAGTGTGTGTGCACACACACACATAATATATAAAAACTTAAGCTTAAAAGATAAGTTTTAAACTAACTTATATTTTAAATGTTGTGGACCAAACAACTAAGGGAGTGAGAGATTTCCACCCAACCATAGGAAGTCTACTATAGACACCACCCCCTATCCAGGATATGATACCACCAAGGAAAAGTAGGAAAATAAACTCTGAATTTGAAACTAAATAGGTCCAGACCAAGTGATTTTCCCTGCTAATATTCTTGAGGATAGAGCAACACTTAGACACCCACATTACATGCCCCACACAACACAAGAAGTAATTCCTTCTTTGCTACAGAGTACCTTAGAAAATCTTCCCTTTAGTGATTTTTAGCGTGTGCATAGAAAGGTCCATACTTATATCCCATTTCTATGTAGAATCCCCTTGGTTTCTTGGTATTTTTTCTAGATCTAACAACTTCCTTTCATGTCTGGTCTATTTGATCATTTACTTTCTCTCTTTTTTTGTTTCTAACTGCCTAAAGATCTCCCTTTTACCTGTTTTTTCTAGCCTCTCTTTTCCCATTCAAATTTTATAATGCATGCATGATAGCAAGAGAATTCCAACTCAACGTCTTTCCTAGTTCCAAGAATGTAGGGGAGACAACTTGCTAGTTTTAGGTTAATTATGGCTTAGATTAAGGAATTTGTTTCCTCCACTCCTCTTAACCTCTTTTAATTTTGCAACTTAGATTTGAAATGGGTGAAGGTTCAAGGTAACATAGGGTAGATGTTTTCAAGCATAAACCCCCCTTAGACCCCCTCATAATTCTCCTCTTATGGTATCATAGCCATTTTAGGTGCTCTTTCTCCATAGACCTTGGTCATTTTTATTAACTAAATAAATACAATATTTACTATATTCAAGAGTGTCAAACCGAGATGTTACATCCCTTCTCCCTTGGAATAACACCGTCCTCGGTGTTTTGTCACTACAACAATGTTTGTGTCATCATTCTTAAAATGTACCTACAATGTCATTCTCTTCATTATCTTGATACTATTATCATCCAATCCAACACCTTTGTGCAAAGCCTATCACAAGGTGAAAGACAAGTGTAACTATTGAAAGTAATTGCCATTGCCACCTTAGCAATTACTTCCCTTATTTTAGTGAAGGATTAAATCCAACAAAAGGGAGGCTTCCCTAGCAACCTCAAGGAATCCTATATCAAGACAAGTCAAGTCTATGACCTCCTATATTGGTCACTTAATCACACCACCACTTAGGTCAAGGTTATCAAATCAATTATAAGGTGTTTTAGTGGAATAATTTCCATATTTTCATAAATGAAGTATCCAAGGCAATATATGATATCTAGCAATTCAAAACGAGCCAAGGATATTCCCCAAGCACCACAAAACAATAAGGAAACATGGTTGTCATAAAACTTGTATTTTAAGATGACTACTTCAAAAATAAGACAAGTTACAACAATAGAAATATAAAAACACTTAAAACTAATAGACATGCAATGAAAGAGGGATGAAAATGAAAGCTAAAACTAGGATTTTAGATGACAAATGATTTCTGAAATGAAAATGGCATGAAACAAGATTAAAACCTCCAAGATGTCAAACCCTAATAAGCTGAAAATTGCAACAACAATGTAATAAATAATGTCAAGGTAGATTTCAAGGGTGAAAGATGCCAACAAACCTTATATGTCAAGATAAGAAGAGGCTAGAAATTGAATATAAGTCCTAATCTAACCATAAAATATGAAATAAGGGGTAAACTAGGGTTTAAGGTCACTTGAAAGAGGAAAAAGAATAGTGTTGTCTTGCTTCCTTGGGCATACAAAGTCAAAGATGCAAATTTATTGGAGAACAAAGTAAAGAGAAATACTAAGAATTAAACCATATGGTAGTCCACTACAAACCCTAGGTATTAATTCCTTAGAATAGAAACTCAAGGTAGTCCACTACAAACCCTATGAGGTTTTCCTATGTCTTCTAGAAACCTTTAGCAAGAGTTCAATATGGATCTTTGTTAAAACCCTAGAGTAATCCACTAAAAACCCTAGAAATTTAACCTACAAGAACAAGACTAGGGTATTACACTAAAAACCCTAGAAATATCCTTATGTCCTTAAACAAACTTCAACAAATGGTTACAAGGGAAGGTAGTCCACTACAAACCTTCCTAGGGTTTTAAGACAAGGTTTATTCAATAAAACACAAGATAACATGCAATCATCACCACTTTGATAAATCATTCACTTAACACATCAAGAAATAAACCATCAATGACTTAGAAAGAGCACTTACTAGGTAAATCAATGAGCATCCATGAAACCCTAAGCATGAAATTATCCATAAAAATTGAAAATCATCCCCAAAACAAGGCACATAAGTCACCCACAATGAAAGAGAAAGATAAAAGACAAGTGTAGTGATCATTCTCCACAAGAAGAGTTATGATTTATAAAATGGAGCACTCCATATATATATATATGTGAGGTAACCAAGTGATATATCCTCCTAAGAATCCCCTAAAACAAGTAAACACATGATACAAGGTGGATAGGTCTTAGGCCAACCCACAAAAATGCCTCCAAAATGAAAATACAATGCTAAAACACCAAAACGTCCTAGGATGACACCATCTCCTCAAGGGGAAAATAGGCTCCAAAAGTCACATCCATCCCAAAAAGTGCAAAGAATCATCAAAGGTCATGTCCCCTCATCAATAGGGTCACATCTCATCATCAACAAATTTCCAACTCATCACCTATGTGTTAGGTTGGCTCAAGCAATATTCATATCACCCTCAAGCATGATGTCATCATTGATACATGCAACATCCTAAGTGAAAATGGAAATTCCATGAAGGAGGAGGGTCTGTCACCCCTCCAAATGGTTATACCATCATCACCACATGCCACATCATCAATCCAAGCCATAATTTCCTTAAAGGGTGTATGATTCCATCATGGGATCCAAGTGGCATATCCAATAGTATGTTTAATGTACTAGCTCATCAATGCAACATATTGAGTTCAAAATGTGCCAGGAGGTGTGAAAGGGAATGTCAACTCATCAAGTAGACCAACGCTCATCATCAAGGCCCCATCATCCTCCATGAAATGTGCAACATCCAAGGTAGAAGTATCAAACTTCCTCCATAGGACCATCTCTATGGGTGCATCATCATCAAGCAAGGGCTCATAGAATTAGGGAAGACCAACCATTATGGATACAAGATCCATTAGAACCATAAAAAGTAGGCATGTTTTAATAGAAAATCCACACAAGCAATTCACATTAGGTATCTTCTTCAAAATTCACACTAGCTTAAGACTTTATGCAAATTTCCAAATTTTGGCATGGGAGGACCATCACAAGACCCTATTAGGTGTGCCATTACCCAAGTAGAGAAGTAGTTCTNATCCACACAAGCAATTCACATTAGGTATCTTCTTCAAAATTCACACTAGCTTAAGACTTTATGCAAATTTCCAAATTTTGGCATGGGAGGACCATCACAAGACCCTATTAGGTGTGCCATTACCCAAGTAGAGAAGTAGTTCTGGAGAAACCTATCAAAGTGTACATATAAGTGAATGATATGACATAGGTTTTACTTCATGGTAATGGTGTCATTGACATGCAATTCCATGTGTGAGGTTCATCTCCATGCGTGACTTTATAAAGGGAGTGCTTGGTGCATGGAATTACCCTTTCCTTAGAACTATTTATTTATACCCTTATTCTTTCATTTTGATATTCATTAATTTCTTTGCATGACCCTTTTATAGGATTATGCATTTATTTTATTGGGATTCAATTAAGTCATGTTAATTTGATATGCATTCAGTGCATTAGAACTTTGGATGATGGCTTCACAACAAGGGGGTAGAGCTCAAGCTAATATTTGGCTTTTTATTTATCATTTGTATCCCATTTCATTTTCCATTCTTTTACTAGTTGCATCAATCTCAAGAATTAAATCCCCTTCTTCTCATAGGAGGACGAAGGTACAAACCTTTTTGGGATACATGTAACAACCACTTCAAAAAGATAGGACAAAATAAGGAATCTAGATGGAATGTGTTAAGTGTGGAAGGGAATGGTACGTTACCCCTATCAAGGCCTCCTAGTAGTACCCATGTTACTTAATAGCGAAAACACTTGACTAGGACACATATGATGGCCACCAAGGTGAAACAAGGAAAAAGGCATAACTTCCAAGCATCATGATCCATTATCTGAATTCAACACATGATACTCACCTAAATTCCTATTGCATTAAATGTAACACTTTGTATGAAATAATGAATAATGTACCTCATTTGTGTTGGACCACCATCATTGGATGAACCTGCTAATCAAGTGAGTGAGTTGAACAATGATGAGGGGGATGCATCTAAGGGGATGTTGTCCATGGAGAATATATATCATCATCTTTGGGATCACTATCTGCAATGTGGATCATGGAGAATAATCTCCTCTAGTTACCCCTAGGTGAGGGGGGTAACATCTGACTTCAACATGGAGACGTGTGCTCATAGTAGAGCGCATGAGAACCTCAACATCTCTGGTACTCTAATACCTGCAACCTACATCACTCTAAAATCATTCCTTCTACATTCTAACATAAAATCATTAGTACAAAAAGGAAACAGGATATGATCCACGCTGGTGTATGAAAAAGTAAAAAAAATGAAGAAAAATAATTTTTTTCATTATCATCTATATATAATTTCTTTTTTTTTAACATGTGAGCTAAGTTATCATGAATGCATATGGTAAATCAATAAATAACATAAAAAAAAAAATCCAATCAATATGCAAGCACATAAGATCACCTAACATTATCTTACCTAATTCTATATGATGACAAAATCATTAGGTATAATCATACAACTGGTAAATCCATTCTAGCATCTCATCAAGATCAAAATTTCTTCCCTTGTACTTAGTTACAAACCAAAACAAGAATATCTCAAGAACAAAATGATCATGATCAAGTACAAACACTACATCATGACTAAAGATAGAATCCAGTTCATGAGGGTGGGAAATACGAACAAAATCATCTTGAGATGCTCATCTACAATCTTTTTCTATCCATATTTGAATAGGGTTGTTATATATTGATGATGATTCATCCTTTATCCAAGCAAGGATTTCATAATGAAACCCTTTCATATTGTAAGATTGATCCATACACTTCAAAAAATGACCATCTTGACTTTCATGTGCAATGTCACTCCCCAAAGCTTGGGACAGATTATAAGAAATCTAAACAATACCTCATGGTCACCCAAGAAGAAATCAGATGAAAAATGGGACACAAGTGAATATCATATATAAATCCTTGAAATCTATGGCGATGGGTCCCAAAGTGTATAGCCATTTTTCATTGATAACAACATCATAACCATTCAATAGAAAACATGTGATATTTGAGATGATATTCTCCTATTTGAAGTTTCACATTTTCACATGAAACTCCACATTTAATCATACCATCTTTGGCTATAACAATTTGAAAATTATTTATCACATGGAAACAATAATGGGTTTCTTTGGCCACTCCCTTATGAATAACATTGTATATGTTTCCACTATCAATCAAAAAAATCTCCTTGTGGTTATTGATGTAACCAATCAAATTCAAAGTTTGGGGTGCAAAAAAATTAGATAAAGCATAGAGAGAAATTTGGGGTTCCTCACAAGGAGCTTTTAAGGTTGTTTCTTCTTGAGGATGAGTGGTTGTTTCTTCAAACTCTAACTTGGGAGTGTCTTTTGAATGGCCTTGGGGTATATATCTATTTGAAATGATTTATTATCTTTACATTTGTGTTATTTGAAATACCGCTCATCACAATTAAAATAGAGTTTGAGGTGTTGGCATTTTTCCATCACTTCCATTAACAAATTTTGGTTCTCAAGGGTTGAGAGGTGAAGGAGATGGTGGTGGTTTTCAAAGGGGCATGAGTGCAAGAAGTGAACGAGGGTATTTTTGTTTATGCATTGATCACCATTTCGACTTCTTTAGCTCACTCATAGGCTTCCAACCAAGTAATTGGGCGTTGCATTATGACTTGTGCTCTAATTTCCTCCTTTAGACAATTGATAAAACATTCTTTAAAAAAAGAATTAGACATTCCTTCTGTGTGAATTGTCAATTTCTCAAAGGCTGCTATGAATTCTACAACTAAGCTCATTTGATGTAATTTGTCTAGTCATCCCAAATAGTGAGTGTCTCGTTTAAAATGAGCATAGATGGACTTAACAAATTGGCTCCAAGAAATGTATTTTCCACAAGATTTGTTATGCAATCACTACCATTGCTAATCCTCTGAAACAAATATAAGATCCCCACTTTGAGAGATAAATAGTGTTCAATTTGGGTAACCCAACCGAATAGATTAGAGCCATCAAAATTATTCATGTCTACTTTAGAAAAGTGGTGCCATGAATTGTGATAATGAAAGGGTGTCCAACCGGGTCACCCTAACATGTTTAGGGGATACTTTGTTACGTCTCCACAATAATGGTGAGTTGACAACTTGATAGTACCTCACATTCTATATATTGTTTAGCATGTGAGACATGATTTTTTTTCCCCTTATTGTTATAAGGGTGCTTGTAGCTACAATATCATATCATTCTGATTGTTGTGTAGCTTCTTTAGCCTTGGATATTGTTACCTCTTTGAACTAGAGGGAATTGTGAGAGGATTGCTTGTGCTCATTGACCAAGGGGAGGTACTTTGAGCTTCCACCTCTATGATATCTACCACTTTGGATATGGTGGGATGCAAGGGTCCCTCAATTTTCTCTATGTTTATATTTGAACCCATTTTTTTCTATCAAGGAGTGCTTGTAAAAGGAATTATATTTAGACTCAATCATCTAGGGTCCATGATTCTATCCTCAAATTTAGATATTTAGTCTATGAGTTTCTTTTTAACCTCTATGATCTCTACATACACCTATTCTTTGGATTTATTGGACCCTTTTAAGCTTGAAATATCTATGCTTAGTTTCTGCTTGCCTTTCTCACCCTAAGGTCTAAGAATTTTTTTCTCCAAATTCGAATGGGCTTATTACAAGAGGAGTTCCCCCTCCCATATTAATCTTGTTTCTATAGGGAAACGTGAGTTTTAGGTGGCCATGTGAGAAACGATGGGTGTAGTGATAGGGCACATTCCTAGAGTCAAGGGTTTGCATGAAATGTTTTTTATCATTATAACATCTAGTAAACCTTATGAGATATCCATTTCCACACATATGATAGCTATAGAGGTATTTTTTCACTTTTCTTTGGATTTGTTTTGAGATACGTCCCCAAGCTATTCCTTGTAATATTGAAGATTTGTAGTTCCCATAATTCAATTGGAAGACATGGCATTTTTACCTAAAGTGCCATCATGCAGATGTGCTCACAATCAGATTGATTTTGAGATGCCACTTGAAGATGGTTAAAGCCATGTTTTCCTAGAACCATGGAGATCCCAAAAGAATCTCTATTAGTTCTCAACTAAGTTGAAGAAAAATGTGTTATAACATTAGGCCCCCATGTGAACAATGAAAGTATATCCCAATGCGTGGTCCCATGTTCTTTTATCCCATTTTGAAAGCAAAGGTGCTTGGTATGTCCAAGCATAAAAATTCCCAATGACTTATTATTTTGTATAAAAGATCACACTATCACTATGCAATGTCGAGTTTATCATAGCTTTCGTAATTTTGTTTTTTTAGACACCTAAGATTCCTTTTTCTAATTTGTTTCTCTAGCTTTTTTGCAAGATGGTCAATATGCAAGGTGACAGGGGTATTATTAAGTGGGTTCTTTGGATGAGGAAGACACTGAGCATTTTGTGGAGGTTCAAATAGTAAGGTAAGAGGGTCAGTTTGTGAGCAACAAGGAATGCTAGATTGACCATTTGTAGTGGATCCTCTGTCTTAAATGGGAATGTAAGAACTATACAAAATGGAGAAAAACTTTGTGTCAAGCCAATGGGATTATGACCCCACCTAGTTTTCTTTCTCAATACTATTTGGATGTGGGAGAGTTGTGAAGTATGAAGAGGGATAATGGGATGTGTGGCATGAGGCTATGGGATTCACATGTTTTCCCTAGTAGGTTCCTTAAACATATCATCATTTCCTAAAGTATGGTGATGGGTTTACTTACCTTTAGCTTATGACTTCCGGATGCCCTACTTCATTCTCAAAGTAAAAACCCTAGGACCTCCATTTTTCACACACACACACACATATATATACTGATTGGCAAATGGCCAGATGGGCAGGCCATAACCATTAATGATTGGCTAATATTTGTATTTTGATTTATCATTTGTATCCCATTTCGTTTTCCATTCTTTTACCAGTTGCATCAATCTCAGGAATTAAATCCCCTTCTTCTCATAGGAGGACGAAGGTACAAACCTTTTTGGGATACATGTAACAACCACTTCGAAAAGATAGGACAAAAGAAGGAATCTAGATGGAATGTGTTAAGTGTGGAAGGGAATGGTACGTTACCCCTATCAAGGCCTCCTAGTAGTACCCATGTTACCTAATAGCGAACACACTTGACTAGGACACATATGATGGCCACCAAGGTGAAACAAGGAAAAATACATAACTTCCAAGCATCATGATCCATTATCTGAATTCAACACATGATACTCACCTAAATTCCTATTGCATTAAATGTAACACTTTGTATGAAATAATGAATAATGTACCTCATTTGTGTTGGACCACCATCATTGGATGAACCTACTAATCAAGTGAGTGAGTTGAACAATGATGAGGGGGATGCATCTAAGGGGATGTTGTCCATGGAGAATATATATCATCATCTTTGGTATCACTATCTGCAATGTGGATCATGGAGAATAATCTCCTCTAGTTACCCCTAGGTGAGGGGGGTAACATCTGACTTCAACATGGAGACGTGTGCTCATAGTAGAGTGCATGAGAACCTCAACATTTCTGGTACTCTAATACCTGCAAGTTGCATCACTCTAAAATAATTCCTTCTACATTCTAACATAAAATCATTAGTACAAAAAGGAAACAGGATATGATCCACACTGGTATATGAAAAAGTAAAAAAAATGCAGAAAAAATAATTTTTTTCATTATCATCTATATATAATTTTGTTTTTAACATGTGAGATAAGTTATCATGAATGCATATGGTAAATCAATAAATAACATAAATAAAAAAAAATCCAATCAAGATACAAGCACATAAGATCACCTAACATTATCTTACCTAATGCTATATGATGACAAAATCACTAGGTATAATCATACAATTGGTAAATCCATTCTAGCATCTCATCAAGATCAAAATTTCTTCCCTTTTACTTAGTTATGAACCAAAACGAGAATATCTCAAGAACAAAATGATCATGATCAAGTACAAACACTACATCATGACTAAAGATAGAATCCAACTCATGAGGGTGGGTGGGAAATAGGAACAAAATCATCTTGAGATGTGCATCTACAAGCTTTCTCTATCCATATTTGAATAGGGTTGTTATATATTGATGATGATTCATCCTTTATCCAAGCAAGGATTTCATAATGAAACCCTTTCATCTTGTAAGATTGATCCATACACTTCAAAAAATGACCATCTTGACTTTCATGTGCAATGTCACTCCCCAAGGCTCGGGACAGATCATAAGAAATCTAAACAATACCTCATGGTCACCCAAGAAGAAATCAGATGAAAAATGGGACACAAGTGAATGTCATATATAAATCCTTGAAATCTATGGCCATGGGTGCCAAAGTGTATATCCATTTTTCATTGATAACTACATCACAACCACCCATTTCAATAGAAAACATGTGATCTTTGAGATGATATTCTCCTATTTGAAGTTTCACATGTTCACATGAAACTCCACATTTAATCATACCATCTTTGACTATAACAATTTGAAAATTATTTATCACATGGAAACAATAATGGGTTTCTTCGGCCACTCTCCTATGAATAACATTGTATATGTTTCCACTATCAATCAAAAAAATCTCCTTGTGGTTATTGATGTAACCAATCAAATTCAGAGTTTGGGGTGCAAAAAAATTAGATAAAGCATAGAGAGAAATTTGGGGTTCCTCACAAGGAGCTTTTAAGGTTGTTTCTTCTTGAGGATGAGTGGTTGTTTCTTCAAACTCTAACCTGGGAGTGTCTTTTGAATGGACTTGGGGTATATATCTAGTTGAAATGATTTATTATCTTTACATTTGTGCTATTTGAAATACCGCTCATCACAATTAAAATAGAGTTTGAGGTGTTGGCATTTTTCCATCACTTCCGTTAACAACTTTTGGTTCTCAAGGGTTGAGAGGTGAAGGATATGGTGGTGGTTTTCAAAGGGGCATGAGTGCAAGAAGTGAATGAGGGTATTTTTGTTTATGCATTTATCACCATTTCGACTTCTTTAGCTCACTCGTAGGCTTCCAACCAAGTAATTGGGCATTGCATTATGACTTGTGCTCTAATTTCCTCCTTTAGACAATTGATAAAACATTCTTTAAAAAAAGAATTAGACATTCCTTCTATGCAAATTGTCAATTTCTCAAAGGCTACTATGAATTCTACAACTAAGCTCGTTTGATGTAATTTGTCTAGTCATCCCAAATAGTGAGTGTCTCGTTTAAAACGAGCATAGATGGACTTAACAAATTGGCTCCGAGAAATTTATTTTCCACAAGATTTCTTATGCAATCACTACCATTGCTAATCCTCTGAACCAAATATAAGATCCCCACTTTGAGAGAGAAATAGTGTTCAATTTGGGTAACCCAACCGAATAGATTAGAGCCATCAAACTTATTCATGTCTACTTCAGAAAAGTGGTGCCATGAATTGTGATAATGAAAGGGTGTCCAACCGAGTCACCCTAACATGTTTAGGGGATACTTTGTTATGCCTCCCCAATAATGGTGAGTTGACAACTTGATAGTACCTCACATTCTATATATTGTTTACCATGTGAGACATGATTTTTTTTCCCCCTTATTGTTATAAGGGTGCTTGTAGCTACAATATCATATCATTCTGATCGTTGTGTAGCTTCTTTAGCCTTGGATATTGTTACCTCTTTGAACTAGAGGGAATTGTGAGAGGATTGCTTGTGCTCATTGACTAAGGGGAGGTACTTTGAGCTTCCACCTCTATGATATCTACCACTTTGGATATGGTGGGATGCAAGGGTCCCTAAATTTTCTCTATGTTTATATTTGAACCCATTTTTTTCTATCAAGGAGTGCTTGTAAAAGGAATTATATTTAGACTCAATCATCTAGGGTCCATGATTCTATCCTCAAATTTAGATATGTAGT